>JAODTR010018705.1:0-25359 GCA_025399935.1 Amblyopsis rosae
TTGAATATCTGTTGAATGTCTGTTGAATGTCTGATGAATGTTGAATGTGAGAATATAAAACCAACTTTACCTCCATGTTTACAGAGGCATCAGCAGTCTCCAAAGCATCTGTAGATTAGTTAACCTCAACTGCATTGTAATGATCACACACCATTAAATGCTTCAAAATGTATTGCTAACAGGTCAGGTGTAATATGCCTCTCTCTCGCTCTCTCTCTCTCTCTCTCTCTCTCTCTCTCTCTCTCTCTCTCTCTCTCTTCAGTGTGCTTCCTGCATTTGTGGAGATCCTCCTGTTTATTGCCGTGTTCGGACTGAAGAAAAAGGCAATATAATATAGTTTTTATAATCTAATGCCTAAGATGTTTAGTCGGGTATAACTCTGGAGGAGATTGCAAGACATTTCCAGTCAGTAACCTCTTAATGGATGGATTTGTGTGTGTATCTATGTCATGCTTGTTTTTTGAAATCCTCACAAAGCCAACCAGTCCAGGTGTTTTATATGACAAATTGGCTTGCACAGTTAATACAGTATGCTATGCGTGTAGTATGTGTAGGCTACGTTAACTGTGTGCCAAGGAAATATTGCAGATGTGTAGAAGTGTAGAATTCATCAGGTTTCTATGAAAATTATGTCAACGATGTTGTTGTTGTTGTTGTATTTAAATTTCAAATACACGTTTTCTACACATGCTCTTTTCTTTTGTGGTGTTTTCAATAAATTTCGTCTCCTAAATTCTTTAAATGGACTAGACCCCACCCACAGGTGTTTCTAGTCTTTTGGTCCGGCTGGCTTGGTCCAGAAGCGTCACTTAAAACAGGCTCAGTGAAAACGTTATTTGCATCGCACCCGCACCCGCACGAATATAACGAATTAACACTAACCTAAATGGGTAAGTATATGATATATATTTTATCTGTGGGAAATTTGCAAGGCAATATTAACTGTAACGATGGGTAAAGTGTGTTGTGATGCCATTGAGACCATGTAGCATTATGCTAACCGGTGACTATGCTAACCAGCCTTTCTCCAGATCGCCTAGTGTCTTTGACATTTGGAATCGCTTTGCAAATGACGTTGTAATATTAACATTAAGATGGCATTTTACTGCTTATATAGCATGTTTAATTATACACATTACCGCTGGGCTAATATTGCTTTCACAACTTGCAGCTAACATTGTCGGACGCATTTGTCTGCGTACACTGACGTGGCGATTAGATTCATGTTAACTTGGCATTGTCGGGTTACTGTACAGTACGTGTTTTTCGAACTAATAAATGGATAATATTAAACTCGCATTCGTGAAAATTCGTTTTTATTTACTAGTATGTTATGTATCCCAGTGTAAAGTAATGACAGCTCATACAGTTAATTTGCCTCTTCAACATCAGTTTTTCATTGTGACTTAAACTGTTTGCAGCGGCGAACACAGGCACGTCGCTGGTACTGTCCAGTCTGCTGTCAGTGCTAGTGTTTGCAGGGATGCAGATGTTTAGCAAGCAGCTGGGCTCTACCGAATGGCTGACAATCCTGGGAGGGTTCCTTGGCTCTGTACTCTTCATCTGCTCTCTCACCGTATCCTTTTGGTCGTGGCATCACAGCGTGATTTAGCTGCCCACCAGCAGTTGGTTGTTCTTTATAAAAGTGTAGTTTTGTGTACTATACCAACTTATACTTACTGTATGCTAATGCATTCTTACCATACAGAGTTGTTCGAGTCACCCCTTAACTTTAATCTCAGGCATTCAATAATTTGGAAAATGTAATATTTGGGAAGGGATTCCAAGCCAAGATATTTCCAGAAAGTAAGTTTTTTACAGGCTCAACAAAAATCTGTGCCTAAGGTTAGCATTATTAATAGTCTATTATGCTCACATTGAGTCCCTTGTTGTCTAAACATCTTCCAGCAGGGATGGCTATTGTACTGCGCTTGCATCGTCATTGACTTTATGTTTGCTGATCTCTTCCAGTATTGGTGTGCCTCCTTCTCTCAATGTTTGCGTCCGGTCTGGTGCACCGTGTGTGTGTCACAACATGGTGAGTACAAGTGCTAATTTTGAATGCCGTCCGGTAACTCCATGTAGTTTTGTGGGTAACTCTGTAGCACAATACTGTCCAATGCTGACTCTTTGTTTTACCATGTTCTTCTTCCACCTCAGTCTGATCTTCTCGCTCCTCGCCCTCTACTACATCAACAAAGTGTCAGCTGCCCTCTACCAAGCGGCCGTTCCTGCAGCAACTCCTGCCAAGGCAGCAAGCAAGAGCAAAAGAAAGAACTGAGCCACCACAACCAAATTATGTCAAACCAATACACATTAGTGATATTTTAGAACAATATCATATTATATTCTTGCCCATAATGGATGGATTCATAATGTTATTATATTCTATCTTACAAATACATAATGCATTATGTATTTGTTGAAGATGAGGAAATTATGTGAACTATAATAATGCAGTCTAATTTATAGATCAATTAGTTTCTCTTTAAAATTGGATGCACAGAGAAATGTTGGTTTTCGAGGGAGCAGATTTTGAGTGAAATGGCTATTAACATTCCTTTTTGTCAACACAGGTTGATTAAGATATGTCAGGAATTTGTTTTTGCTTTTCTACATTTACTAGGGCATGAACAAGGTTTCTTTGTTTTTGTTAAAATAAATCTTTAATTGAGAAATGTCATGTGGCATTCTTCTGACTTGTGTGCTATTCATAGTCAAATGTTTTATAAATCTAGGCAAACACTAGGATAACGTAATCTCAAAAACAGTGTGAGAAATTGAAAAGCCTACCACTTTGTGCATTTGGCACAAAGGAGGTTACACAGAAAGCTACTAGCCTACTTGTTCATTAAATGGTTTATTTGGTCATTTAGGGTTTCACCCACCAAAGAAAATGTTAACTGCAATTAAAATCTGTATAAAACAAAAATTACAATTTTAAGTGACCACCACAATAAAATAGCATACCAGAAAGTCAAATAGTAGGACCATTCCAAGCGTTTATGTGGTTAAAATGTTTTTCTGCACGCCCCCTCTCTTCCTCCACCCGTCTCCCTCATATGGTCTCCCTCCTCCCTTGCATCAAGGCGTTGCCTTGCCCGCTACAATATAATCTACTGTATAAACTTTCCAGAGCTCTTGCTCTCCCTGAAGAATCTCAACATAATCTTCTCTCTACCAGACCGTACACATTGTATTCATCCGCATCTTTGTAAGTGATTTCGTATTTCATACCTACATTTAACATTCGATTTATTGATAAATATTATATAGGATAAACTAATGTATTTTCTCAGGTGACTGGCGTCAAATCAATACAGCGGTGCATTTTTATATATTTTTTTTAGATGTTAACCGTTATGTTCGTTGTATTTTCTGGAACAGTTTTGCAATATAGGCTATAGAGGACGTAGACAGTAAGCATGGCTGGCTTGTAACACATCTACTTAGTGCTCGACCCTTTTAAATTGTTTTTAAAATGTCTTCAGTGAAACATGATACACATTCTCTTGTACAGATTACACTCGTATAGACCACATGAAAGTGCTTGCTGTTGCGGGAGTCCAGATTAGGAGTCAAGTAAATGTTCGATGAACAATGTCCAAAGAATTTGCTTTGGGTGCCAATGAAACCAACACCCATATCCTCCCTCAAAGATTTAAAATGTGATTTTGTTAAAATTCGATGTTTTGGGTATTGAGAGTAGACCTAATACACTAATGATAAATATAGATATTTGTTATCTTTGATGTGCTCTTTTATTGCTCGTTTTGTCCGATCTAATGAGGAATTCAGTTTGTATTTTAAACCACACAAGTGCTGCCAAATCAACTGGCCCGTGCACTTCCTCTATTTGTGCTTTCAGCATTCCATCCTGCAGCCATGCCTTCTGAGCTGGAGAGGAGCATTGAGTCCTTGATCGTGGTGTTCCACCGCTATGCTGATGAAGACGGTGATGGAGCAACCCTGTCCAAGAAGGAGCTTAAGAAGCTCATGGAGACAGAGCTGGCCAGCTTTCTCCAGGTGGGTGCTATTCCTTTTACAACCTATACCTCTTACAGACTCCTCCCGTGGGCCGACTGCCACCACGCGCTAACCCATCCCTGTGTTTTCCTCTCAGTCCCAGAAACACCCAGACACAGTGGGTAAGATACTGAAGGATCTGGACCAGGATATGGATGGCAAAGTGAACTTTGAAGAGTTTGTGTCTCTGGTGGTTGGCCTCTCCATTTCCTGTGACAGGTGCTACCAGCTCAAGCATAAGAAGGGGAAGAAATGAGGGCCAAACCACATAACAAGAATGTTGCATTTCTTTGTAAGATGTATGTTTATGGGTTCATAATTAAAAAAAGTGCATTTGGAATATTTTATCAAATGGTCAGCTGATTTATTAATTAATATGGGGTTTTGTACCATCAGGCTTTGTGTGTGGGTTTCAATAAGTTCGGAGTTAAAATACACCATATCACTTTTTGTGAGATTCTCATAAAATACCCATAAATATTAGCGTACAATCACTTAATGCCTGAAGAGACATTCCTGCACGGCAGACACATTCCTCCCACTGTTACATTTAAGGTTGTGCTGACATCATGGGAATGGGTTCATCTCTCCCAGCACAAAGGCCAGAATCTCTGGAGTGTTGCACTGAGGCCAAATACGTATGCTTGTGTAAGTGCTGTCTTATAACTAATCGCTTAGTTTGCACATACCAGCAACAAACCATAGTCAGATTTGATAAGAGTTACAAGGAGGGGGAGATTTGGGGGATACATATTTAAGTTTTCAGCTAAGCATTCTGTTGTTTGACCTCACCAGTGGTGACATGCAGTGAGTCACCACATGTTTCTCAAACACTATAATGCTTCTATTTTAAGAATTTGAAAATAGTAGTGTACAGTATACAAAATGGATGCAACAAATAAACTCAAAGTAAAGTTTGTTTATTTAGCCCTTATCACATTACAGTCTCAAAAAATCGCACAAGCCCATTTCACATGGAAACAAATTACACCAAGCTTAAATTTGTGTAAGATACAGGATGTCATAAACACTAAACTGTCAGACTGACTAATATATATGCATTTCTAAAATTGAATTGTTTGTGAAACTGTACTAGGCAACTATCATAACATTTCCTCTACCGCTTCCTCTACCTTAGTTGGACATGCCCTAACATTAGTTAGTCTTGCCCTGGTGTTTTTGGTGCTTCTGGTTTTTGGCATCTGACAATATTGTTGTCATTGTTGGTTGATATGATTTCTAGCTCTATAATGAATGTTTGTAAACATTTTAAATGTTGTTAGTAGTGTTAGTTAAAGTAAAACGATATACAGCATATTTTATTTTTGAATACCTGCAATTTGTCAAATGACCACAAGATGTCACACATAAACTAATGGGAAACGTTTGTATACAAAGTCTCTTGCTTCACGCTCTACTCACCGCTCTCTCTCTCTGTTTCAGCATTATTTATTAAACTCTGTTTATTCAGGACAGTCTCATTCAAGCAAGTGTCAATTTCATGAGATACCTGGAAGCACGCACGCACACACACATACACACCTTTAACGTTTCCAGTTCAGGTTGTTTGCATGTAGGATGACATGCGTACTCTATTTGTGTACACCTATAATTAGGAAGCTATGGCTCAGCTCTTTTACAGACGTCTTAGCCTCCAAACACAAACACAAGCCTAAACATCAAGCTAGATTTGAACATATATATTAATTGCACAATTAAATGACGTAACATTAATGTGGCCGACAGTACATTTTATAATTTCTATAAGTGCGTTCAATAATATATGAGCTGATGTGTAACAAGAACCAGTACCATACACCTCTATTCTCTAACAAAGATCAAGGCTGTATTCTATTTGCAACGTTTTGCACACAAAAAAAAAAAGCCCTTTTCATTTTGCTATACTGAACGACTTGGTTCCCACTGTTAATCACCTGTGCTTCTCACTGCCCTTTGAACACTGGCACAGATAAAGAATACGAAAACAAGTTTCAATTCACTATTTCAAATATTTGTATTTTTCTCATTTTAAACAATTAAATAGTTGCTGAATACTTATAGCAGTGCGGACCTACCCACACCCTCTCCCTCTCTCCAGCAGTGACACAGCAGCACCTGCATGCACCAGCTAGCAGAGGGTGAAGAGATGAACAGCCTTTATTGTAATGACCAACACATGATCTGTCCTCTCAAGCCTCAACCTCTCCCCTGCGAGGAGAATCTGATAGCACTGGACAGGTAATAGGACCGAACCGAAGAGAGGCCAGACTGAGGCTTAGCTGTGTGAAATGACCAATAAAGAGGACTTGGTACAGGCCAATAGGGCAGAATTCTAGAGGGAAACAATGTCTGTCGCTTGGCTGCCTCAGAGCAGATTGATGGAAAAAATAGAGTTACGTAAAAGCTAGGCCGAATGAACGAGCATGTAGAAACGTATACATTCAGGCACACATATTTATTGGTTGTTTTTCCACAAGGCTGGAATGAGTTTTCTCACCAAAGGCTCAACAAGTTTGTAAAAATGTAGTTATTACATTTAGTTAGCTACTGTAATTAGTTAGACAGTTTTTGTGTTATTTTCTGCACAGCATCTGTAAAACATCACTGCTGGCTGCTGCAATAGAAAAACATGTGCAGCCACACAATTTTGCAAACACATGCCCACCCCAGTCTATGACTCAAATCCTCCATTTTGGCCTGGAGCAGAACCTCCTCACTGTAATTTTCCACAGCTCAGAAGCTGACCAGCCAGCCCCCTGACTGAAAAGAGAATATCTTTTGAGCAAAGTAGCGTATGTGTGGTCTAGAAGGGCAACTCTTTTGTATACAAAAATCATGAAAAAGAGGGTTAAATGAAGATAATAATATAGCACATATGTGAGACCAGACTTGTGAGTTAGAGAGAGACACATTCCAGGGCATAAATCCCTAATGTGAATGTTCGTGTCTGTGTTTGTCTGTGTCTGTGTGTGTGTGTGTGTGTGTGGTTGCTCGTGTTCGTGTGCGTGTGTGTGTGTGTGTGTGTGTGTGTGCTGGGGTGTGGGTGTGGGTGTAGGCCTGTGTGAGGCTGCTCTTTAAGTAGAGGCTTTCCCCCTAGGTCTTATAAGAGTCACACAGGACCAGTGACACAGACATCTGCTCTCTTTCCCTGGTGAAGCCCATTCAACGGTGAGTAACACATGCTTGGGTGACAGGAAGGGAATTTTGTGGAAAGACAAAAAACAGGAAAGGTGGTATTACTGTATGTTTATTTACGCCAAAATGACTGCACAGTTTCCTTTTATGGCTTTCAATTGTGATTTTATTTCACTTTATAGCTACCCTCTCTGTAAAATGGCACGTTTGCAAAGATTTCAGTATGTTTTTAAGTATCCTCATCGGAATGTTCTAGTTTTTGCAGTGGTGGGACCTAAAATGGTGGCAAGTCATTTAACTCAAGTTTAACTCAACTCTTTTTGTTACAAAAGGAATGACATAATAATCAAAAGTGATCATCTCTTATCCACCAGCTACTGCCATGCCTCATCTAGAGCAGACCATTGTGTCCATGGTGGACATGTTTGATAAATATGCCAGTGAAGACAACAAGAAACACCAGATCAGCATGGATGAGTTCAAGAAGATCATTGAGAAGGAAATGGAGAGCCCTGAGCTCAAGGTTAGACCGCAACCACTGATAGAGAAGGAGAACCAAACATTATCGTCCTCTTGTTTGTCAGTGTGTGTGTGCGTGCGCGTGCGTGCGTGCGTGTGCATGCATGCTTGATATCTTCTGGCATGTTGGCAAGTAAAACATTTGCAATTCACCGCTCATGTCACAGCATGGAGTGATCTAGTATTTGCAGTTTGCTTAGAATAAGTATGTGTCCTTCAGGGAAAGATCCATGCAGATGATGTAAAGGAGGCCATGGAGGTCATGGATAAGAACCATGATGGTGAGGTCAACTTCCGGGAGTTCTCCCGGTGCGTGGCGGTCCTGGCCAAGGGCTACTACAAACACAAGAGAGGCAAGGGCAAGAAGGGCAAAGGCAAAGAAGAAGATAGCTAAGGGAAGATAATGAAACCCCCACAAAGCTTCACAAACCATATTTACATTTTAACAAGGTGTTCTGTATATAGGTTTTATGTTTTTTTTTTGGCTAGAAGTGGAAGTGTTGGGAAAAACAAATGCACTATAGACACGGATGCAATTGGCCTATTGCACTCTTGAAGCTTCTTGCTTGCTACGTGGCCTGCATGCAAAATATCTTTTTGGTACATTTTAAATGTGCAGAATGTAATTTTCGATGTCTCAGATTGGAAATGTTTCATTGCTGGTTGAAAATTAATAAAACAAAAGAGAAAAGATTAATTATTGTGTTGTTGGGGCAATAGCATGCATCACTGTCAAATAAAACAAACCCATATTCTCTCTCTCTCTCTCTCTCACTCTCTTTGCAATGAAACAATGTTTTAAAAACCTACAAATGGTCCCAAAATTTGCATATGTAATATAATAGGCTACATGTGTAGTCATGCAGGTTGGGTCCACTCATATTTCAATTATTATCAGTCACGGTGATCAGATACTACCATTTAGGGTCAAATTAAATTCTAGTTACTCGGGAAACACAGGAAACAATCCAGACATTTTATCTCATGTAGGCAGGTCAAATTGCATTTTGGACGCATTTTATACCTCATGACTTCTTAATTGGACAACATGTTTAATTGTATTCTAACCAGTTGCTGTAAAGCAATAGCTAACCATTAGGTGGTACTGCTTACACATACTGTAGTACGCAGGGCTCTCTTTGACAAAGCCTGTGGATAGTCGACTGATCTATTGACGGGCCTCATTTAGGCGTCACTTCTGCGTTATGGGACGTAGTTTGGAAAAAATATGTATGTAGTCGGTAGAATAAAATTAGTTATAGATACCGTTTGCTTTGTGACACGAAGCACACATATGATGTTTGACTATTTAAAATACAATTATTAAGAGTCAAGAAAGCCTCAGTTTGTCGTGTATTTCTTGATGTATACGACTGTGAAAATATGTAATTAATAAGACTACAAGTTTGTTGTGCGAGACGAAAGCTGTAGTTCACTGAGTGTTTACACACAAAACTAAAAATTACTTTATAGTTTCACAACAAACTGCAACGTTCTTGACTTGAAAATGTATATTTTATATAGATACACACTTTTATATAGATACACATCATATGTGTACTTCGTGTCACAATTCAAACGGGATCTAAAAATAATTGTATTCGTCATCCGTTTAACAATTCTAACTGCTCAATTTTAAAAATAGCTCCATATTTGAATTGCTAAACCTTAAGTCTTATCATGTCAAAATGCTTTTGGAACGTGGGTAAAGTAAAAGTTAGGCTACCAGAAGTGTCATGGATTTAGGTAGCATCCACTTCCAGTTCTGTGGGAAGTCGTTAACTGCCCTCACGTTTGGCAAACCACAACAACAGGCAACAATTTTTGTTGCTGTTGTTTTCATCTGATAATTACTATGCAATTCAGAATGTATTCACTGAAATACTGGCTGTAATAGCTTATATCACAACATATAGGCCTATTTTAGCATATTTTTACAAATTCCCAGGATATTGCTTTCTTTTAACCATATTTACATTTACATTATATTAGGCCTATAGTTAACTTACAAGGCTCTCACCTTGTGACCATTTGTATTTATCCTTTTTGTGGACTATGGCTGCAGGACGGTGTAACGTTTGAATCATATGCATATGTTTAATGAACATTAATGGAGTTGGGCTGTGGGTTGTATAACGTTCATGTCTAGCAACAAAAAACAACATTTGGTGAAATAAATTGCTTAGGAAACATTCAATCGATTGAATTATGTCTAGAACTCGTATGTGTCTTTCATTCTAAGCCATGATGCTGTACACTATATGGTCATAATACATTGGCCATAATGATTGGATATAAGGGTTACAGTATAGCCACTTCCACCTACAGGTTAGATTTGATGCTAATGAGATATTTCCCTTCGACTTTGCATGAGATCTTCTGGGCGGTGGAAATGGAAATGAGCAAGATGAGCTCTATGTGCCATTAAATGGAACATTTCAACATTTATTTTAACTTCTGTATGTTAATGTTGCGGACAGACTGGTGGACACAATCCTTCTTGAACTACCTTCAAAGACGCTTGCTGTGTTACAAGGATGTGGAGTTAGTCAACTTTTGCAGTTTCAGCGTCTTCCGTTGATTAAATGTCCGTCACAAAAAAGTGCCTTGTGATGACCCATGTAAGCATGTCAGCACTATCAGGAAGTGTGGTAGAAGATTTTAATTGGCTGTGATCATTGTCACTCACAAGACAAGGCGTAATTCTGTGCAATGCTAGTGCAGTTGTTATGCGACAAGAGACGCTAACCAGGTATTAAACAAAAATAGAGTTTATTAGGAACTGTAAAGAAAATTCACACACAAAGTCAACAATAACAGGCAAGCACGGTTAGGCATAGACAACAATAAAAGACGACGGTAACTTACAAAATAACCCAGAGGGTTTAACACAAACAGAACAACTAAAAAAGGGGGAGACTAATAATTTAACCAGGCACAGGTGTGGGAAAGCCCTGGCTGCCACCTGTCTCAGGTCGGTTATTAGTACTGGCACCGCCCCACCACAGAACGTTGGCATGACAATAATGCTTAACTCATTTAAGTTTTCATTTATTTTAAGCAGTAACCATAGCATACTCATTTAACACACTTACAAGACCTGAAAACAGCTGTCATGTTGTATATTGCATCGAATTCCTCAGCATAAATGTAATGTTTCATTTGGTCATTGAGTTATGTAGGTGGTTGTTGTGCATGTCAATCAAAATACCTCTCCTGTCAAGTAGGCGGGTCTGGAGGCGGGTCTGGAGTTATGTAGGTGGTTGTTGTGCATGTCAATCAAAATACCTCTCCTGTCAAGTAGGCGGTTCTGGAGGCAGTTAACTCGTTACACACTCTACATTACAAATATGCATTTTGACAAAACAATTTATCTCACTGTCAAAGCTCACTCAAATCACCAATCACAAGTCTGTACAGTAAAATAAATGTAACAATTATTCATAAATGTATAAATTTCCTTCTGGAATGTCATATCCACCCTGGCAGTCTCCACCACACAGACTGCCAGGCATTAAATAAGGATCTGCCCCTTCCACCTAACTAACTAAAACTAATATGGGGTTTAGGAAGGAGAAGTATAGTACTGCCACTATTGTTTTCCCACCAACATGTCTTGATCTATGATTCCAAAAGTACCATAACATTCCGAAGCAGTCTAAGTGAAAACTGAGAATGTCCCAGAATTACACAATCATTTAAAAAAAATCATAGCCCTAATGTCACGAGAGACAACTATTTGTCCATCTCTTCTTCGCCCTTGTCTTCTTCGCCCTCCTTCCTCTTGGTGCACGATGTGTATTAGCATTTTGATTTTTTATTAGGTTGTGTTTAAAGGGGAAGCATGTCACCTCCTATTCAATTTTTGTGTCTTACAACTAGATCATTTTATTTAGTGTTTTGCAAAAGAGAGAGAAATATAGTTTCACCTGAGGTGTGCTTATGTTCTTTGACCAACAAGTTTCAGAAATTGTGTGATAATGTTAAAGGTTTTGTGTTACTGTGTAAACAGTGTAAGCAGTGTTTATCAAACATGTTATCATTTGAAAAATGTGCTTATATGGTGTTAGGTAGTGGAGTATGATCCAGAAAATAGTTAATGTATTTTGGAGGAATGTTGTCATTGAATGCATTTTGTATGAAAGCAATGAAAATGTATGCACATTTTGTTCCACATAGACTGCTGTTGTATTGGCTGTGTGAAACTGTAAAAGTGCAGCTGCATATTTGTGTTTTACATATTTGTCATCACTATTAAATAGCCTATACCATAGCAATATTCACATTCATTACCATCTTAATGAAATGCATGCTATTTAAATTATGATGACACAACCATGGTGGACATATCTTTCCTAGCAATTGGAACCGGTTTAGCGAGTTTACAGCACTGAGAGACGTGGAATATGATCTACCATTATTGTGCGTATAGTATACTGAAGCAAAAATCTACAGAAATAAAGCACAATCTATAACTTTGTTGTTAGCCATGTGAACGTTTCACATCCCAGCTGCTGTTAACGTTCATTGAACAAAATCTAAACATTACATCGACCTGAATGCAGCTATACATGTATGTGGCAGCTGTCTAAATACAGTTCATTGTTAACATTAAATTCTCCTCAAGATCCACTTAAAACAAGTATTTGTTTCACACAAACTGTATACAAAAGGAGGGAAACAAATATTTAACACCCATTATAGCCACACATCCACTGATTCTGCAAGTGAAGAGATGATGGAAAGAGAAAGAATGGGAAAATATTATAAAATTGAGAATTATGAGATGTGAGACCCAAATGTAGACACCACACAAAGCACAAAGATAGTTCAGAATATAATCCAAAATGGGGCAGGCAAAAATCTAAACATTATCAGTAAATTATTGGGACACACTCAGGTTGAAGGTACATAATCACAGGCAGGCTCATTGTCAGGACAGCCTGGGTAAACTGGAACAAATGTATGTAGAATGGAAATGTAATTTATTATTATTATTATTATTAAAAGCAGGTAATGAAGGGGGAATAATGCTGGTACTGTGCACTTATTTACTGAAACAGACAAAACAGGCTGGTGCAGAGTAGCAGAAAAGATATGGGTTATATTGTGTCCAGTGGATAAGGGTAAGCCGGGAACACCTGGTGGAGTTGGAGACAAGCACCAAACAGGTAACCTGACATGCCAGAGGAATTGTTGTCACAAATCCATCTGGGGAGCCGTACATTGAAACTGTTCGTGAATGACTGAATATTTGGCAGTTTATTGGAAGAACCATCTGGTCGTTTTCGCTGTCAGCACACCTAAACCAGGCCTGTATAGCTATAAACACAACGCTGATTGGAAAGTTCAGTTGCTACCCGGACACATTCAAAATGATTCCTAGGCTTTCCAAACTGATTCTCACTGGAAATTAAACTGAAGCTAGCCTTGCGAGATCATATGGCTACCAAACAGGTGAACACAATAAGGGCAATCAGGATGTGACAGCACTTAAAGGTGCAGCATAGTCGGCTGATTTGAGCTAGCAAGTTAGCAAGAATGACTAACCCTGCCTTTAATTAAGCAAAATTGACCTTGATTGGGATGTGATTAAACAGAAGCAAGTGCACACCTGTACACAAATGCCAATATTTACCATGAATCAAAGGCAATAGAACACTACAGCTATAATAGCTAATTCACAATTTGCCAAATTGTGTAATGTTTTACTGTATCTTTCCATCACAGTGAAGAAACAGGATATGTGTTAAAGGAATGTGTGTAAGAGGAACCAAGTGAAGAGAGATTTTTTTCATTTTAGAGTCTAAAATTAAAAAAACTCTCTTCACTTGGTTCCTCTTACCCACAGTGTACAATACGTATATCTCTTAAAATATCTAAAATCTAAAATTTAGATTTTAGATATTTTAAGGAACATACGTACACTGCCAGACATGACATGCATGTCACTACTATTCATATGGCCATTCACAGATATTCATAGAGAGAGGGAGCAAGAGAGAGAGAGAGGGAGAGGGGAATAAATTAAACTGAAACATGCTATTTGTTGTATTGTGCAGGTTTCATATTTCTCATTGTCCGTGTTAATGCAAACCAAGCCTGCAGCTAAGCATGGCTGTTCTCAACGGTCTCTGACTGCACATAAACTATATGATCTCAAGTTTGTCATAATACACCATTGTATGAACTTCTTAAACAACATTTCATCTGACCATGTATGTGTACTTTATGCAAAATTGGACTAAAGAGGACAAGCAATTAGATGTAGCAATTTTATTTAGTCTAAGCCATGTCCTGATATGACCTCATTGCATTCCATGTAAAGCCTCCTACTCTGAAAAGAACTTAGCTCTCGCTCTCACTCTCTCTCTCACTCTCTCTCTCTCTCTCTCTCTCTATCTATCTAATGCACTTTCAGGGCTACACACAAGGACTGTAGCAACAAGATACACCGCATACTATACAAAACACACATACATACAACTGGGTCACCTATAAGGTTTTCTCCCACAAGACAAAATACTATCATGATGACAGAGCGGCAACTTTATATTTGCATGGCCAGGGTCACTTAAAAATAGTATCAAAAAGCAAATATTCTTAAACAGTACTGATGAGGGTCATGTGCCTGTTTGCCTGAAGTGTATCAAGAAGAATCTTCAACACGATAAGAATCCTTATAACAGCCGACATGGTCACTATGGAGATGGTGTGCTGGTGACTCAGTGCGGAAAAACCCAGTTAATTTCTGTGGTCAGTCACCCACTCTGGTCACGTTACAATATAAACTATGCTCAACATACAATGGACCTAAGACAGTTTATCTATACCCATATACCATATACAATAAGGCTGATTAACAATTTTTACATTGCATATTATAAAATCTAATGCAGTATTTTCTTGACTCTCTCTCTCTCTCTCTCTCTCTCTCTGTGTGTGTGCAGGCAGTAGACTAACGTTGTTGCCATCATGAGTCAACATGGAGACAGCTACAGCATTTGAGAGCTCTAACTGGCAATACACAGCTACCACTTGAGGAGAAGCTTGTTTTATGATCGTGATAAAGCCTCACCATCATCTAGATTTCACCTCTGTCGCTCCCTTGTCCTTGGTCAAATATTCATATTTGCATGCCCATACATCATAGACTCACTCCCATTTCCTGATGCAGTTCCACCGTGCAGCATAATGACTTTTACAGAACTATTGAAGTATCTGGTTTTATCCCCAACAAACACAGCCTGCCTGTAAGCATGACACATAACCCCTGCCTGCATTAACACACTTGTAGTTATACTCACTTTAAGTTGCCAAATGATCAAATTAAAACGATAGTTAGAAAGTTAAAAAAACTGTAAAAAAGAAGGGTAATACATGAATATTATAAAATACACAAAACAGTGAGGGAGTATTTGTCACTCCCTGTCATCATTTGAGCTTTATGGCAAATGTGATGAGGGGTAGGGCTTTGCAAAGGGGTGTGTTAATACCTCTATAAAAAGGTCCTGCTTGTGCTGCCCACTACTCTTCCTCTTCTTTGACTCACACAGCCCAACCTCTGTCATATAAACTTGGGTAAGTAAACGGAAAATGTAAAAAATATGTATTGTATTTAAAAGAGTGGTACGGTTTTAAATGATAGGCCGTTAATTTCACAGTACTTTTCAGAAAGTACAGTGTATGCTGTAATTATGAAAGCACTATAGTAGTGTTATACAGAGAAAACCCTCAGGTGCTTGTATTTTGGTGTCACCAATGTCTGAGCTGCTTCACAAGCAGGTCTGATATGGGAATTTGTTGATTCCTAATTAACTACAATTTCATTTAATAGACATTAATTTTAATCCTGTTTCCTGTAAACAGTAAAAAAGTGCATTACATTTCAGTGTTTATTTTGTAAGATAAAATAGATAAAAGAGTGTAACATGAGACAATACCCTGTAACTTTCTTTCTCCAAGAGTAGGGACAGGAGTAGGAACACAATAGGCATGTGCGTGGGTGTGGCTGGCATTTGCCTCAGGAAGACACAGGGAAAACTGCAGATTATGCCTTAAAAACTGCCAATTTCATACTGTTAATCTCCAGAGGAAGCCTCCGCATTCCTTGCTCCGCCTGTTAATATAGTATAATGTATGTTATGAACACATATCCTTATATTATAGAAACACAATATTGGTTGTATTTAAAAGGTATTTGGACATGACTTGAAGTCTGTTAAGATAACAAACATGCTGACATTTCTGTCCATTTCTGTTCTCCCAGTAACCATGAGTGACCTCCAGAATGCAATGGTGTTGCTCGTCAAAGTCTTCCATAGTTACTCTGGGAAAGAGGGAGACCCATACACACTCACCAAGGGAGAACTGGCCCAGATGTTCAGGAAAGAGATTGGCGACATTGCTGTGAGAAGAAAATTGTCCTGTTGGAAAAATGATTATCATTGATTGCTTTACTCATTCATTCTTTCAGATCCATAAAATGTTATTTGTATTGTACTGACAGCATGTTTGAGACATTCTACAGTGACCACAAGCTCTGTCTCCCCTCTCTCTCTGTCTCTCTCTCTCTCTCTCTCTCTTTCTCACACACACAAACCCACAGGATGGTGATAAAGGCCAGATAGAGGATATCTTCAGGGATCTGGATGATAACCAAGATGGCACTGTGGATTTCCAGGAGTACCTTATTTTGGTAGCTGTGTTGTGTATGGCCACCAATGAATTCTTCAAGAATGCTCAGAAAAAGTAAACAAACACACCTAAATATAAGTGAACCACTCCTAACTATAATAACATTATTGTGCAGCTTCAAACAAGAAACAAGTACCAGCACTTATTTTGGCTGTGAGAGAAATATGGATTTGGTATTCGGCAAGCAAAATAAAATATTGTGATATCTAAAAGTAGTTTTGTCTTCCTTATAAAGTATTGTTCTTTTCTCATTTATAACAAAACCTTGTCATGGATGCATTAATACTGTCTAATAATATAATTAGCCATGATGGCATGCTGCTGTAACACAATGGTGGTTGAATTAAAACATAGGAAATCCAAATTGTACTGCTTTAGATGGGGTGTTCTTTGAGAACTTGTAGGCTAACAATTTTTACTGTAGTCTATTTCCAATTCACAGAGCTGTCTCTCAGCCCTAGTCTAAACAAAAGCATGTCAGTGGTAGCCTAATGTCAATGGGATTGGCAAATGTATTATAGGCTACTGTAAATTATTTAATTAATAGCTTCAGAAAAAATGTAAATACCACAAGTCGGCGCTAGTCATGTTCAGTTAGACCTAGACATTGCAGTCCATTCTTTGGTCTGGAATTGGCTTAGCTTTCTGCTGGCACACACTCATTTACTGTAAACATAAGCAAAACGTTTCAGCAAAATGTAAATTGTTTACAAAACTTTACATGTTGCTGAAAATAAGTAGAGGCTATTTTGGATTTGCCCGAGCCATGAGACTACCAGCGATGAGCGACACATTCTCACGAGGAAATAAGAGGTTACTTCCCTGGAGTGGAATCAGTGCAATGTGTCCCGGGCATAGGTCCCGGGGCGGATTCTGGTCTGGCAA
The DNA here is from genome assembly GCA_025399935.1 of Amblyopsis rosae. Lineage (NCBI taxonomy): Eukaryota > Metazoa > Chordata > Actinopteri > Percopsiformes > Amblyopsidae > Amblyopsis > Amblyopsis rosae. Next base: position 17,263 of record JAODTR010018705.1, read on the forward strand.
CATCGTAAGCTATCGGCATTTTCCGTTGCATCCTGACGATCCTGACTAGCAAGCTGGTTAGCCTGCTACAGTACCAGCAAATGTTTGTAGTATATTTAACGCCACATTGGACTGAGATATATACATAGTTTTGAAAAATGGCGGACGTCGAGGGGGAAGGAATTTGTTCGTCGTTCCCTCATTTGCCTCACTCTTTCTCTCGTAACGGCAGCAGTGGTACTACAGTGGGCACCGGCGGCGTCTGCCAGATGGCAACAACCGTTACATCGGGCCCACGACTAGTCCGAATAGTAAAGTCTGATTCGGGCTATGGCTTCAATGTCCGGGGACAAGTTAGTGAAGGGGGACAGCTACGGAGCATTAACGGGGAGCTGTACGCACCGTTACAGCACGTTAGTGCGGTGTTACCGGGTGGTGCTGCCGACAGAGCCGGTATCTCAAAAGGGGACAGGATTATCGAGGTGTAAGTGGCTATTATTTGAGCTCTAAAAATACGATATTAAGCATTTTAGCTGCACCCTTACTTAACTCACCAGAATTAGCGTTTGCCTTGCTGTATTGAGGTAAATAGGTCGCGCAAGAAACTCTTCTGGTCAGTAAAAGCAAAGCAGACCTGTTGGAACCCCATTCTGGTACCTTAGTATACTACTTCATTGGTGTGAACTAGTTTGGGTTATTAGCGCCACCAATCTGTGCACTATTGAACAGGAGACCAGAGGGCAGAAAAGCTGTTCGTTCTGAAACTAGTGTGTGTAAAACTGGTAATTTAGAATAATGTGGCAAATCTATTTATCTCAAAATCACCATGACACATTTTAAATGTGTGTGAATTAACACCTACGGTATAGGCATAATAATATGTGTGATTCGTCATGATATCACACCATATAGGAAATAGGCCTAGTTGGCTACCCTTTCATGTGATTTAAAACTATTTTGTGTCGACCTAAGGTCACATTATCTTTAATTTGGCAACTGCATTTTTTCATAAAATGTTTTTTTGAAGAACGTATGTTTTTGCTGCACACAGAGGATGCTTCTGTCTTAGTATGCACTTAGAGATGCTGGCTGATGCTGTGGTCTGTTACCATGGAGAGGAATAGCAGCAAGTAGCTGCTATATAAAATGAGTTGTCTGTTGTCTGTTGTGTGTGTGTGTGTGTGTGTGTTTGTGAATGACAGGAGGACTTGCTTGTTTGCTGTAATTATATCTTATTAGCCCTGCATACTATGCCCAGTAAGTAACCTGGCAGCTTGTTTATCAATATAATGTGGTGTGTTTATGTGCATGGTGACACTGTTTCATGTAAAAAAAAAGAAGTAAAAGTAAATAAAATTGGCCCTACATTTATGATAGAAACCCCCCATCACTTACTTGAATCTGCTACTGTAGTGCAAAATAATCCTGATTACCAGTGCTAATGTATACTCAACTCTTTGCAGGCCTTTGCAGACAGAGTCTCTGCTTGTCTGTATGTGCACGCAGACCTGTACATTGCTCTCTCTTTCTTTAAGGGTAATTTACGCAAAATGTGCAGTGTTCCTTTTTATAATACAGCTCATCATGACAAATGGCGACCTGCTCACTATGCTGATAGTGCGCAAACTACACAGGGAGCTTCATCGCATACTTGTTATTATGTAGTCTTGACTCTGCTGCCCTCACAGAGCCACCTGCCACTATGGCTGCCTACCTTGGTGTTTTAACATGGTGGCAACTTGATGTGTTTAGAGCTCGCCAAAAAATCCTTAATTGTCACATAAAAGCCTTTCTAGTTGTCTTTTGAATCCGTCTATAGTACTTTAATCCTTCTGCCTTGATTTCTCCTGTGTAAACCTACCTTTTAGCCACTCCATACAGCCTAGTTTAATCCTTAACCAGGTAGTGTCTAAGTCCAGATATGATATTAGACAGTGTATTTTGAAAATCACAGCTTTCCCGGCGCGCTCTGGCCAATATTTTTTATATTTAACCAGGCAATCTCACTGAGATTAAAATCACATTTTCAGGAGAGACCTGGTCAAGAAGTAGCTTCAAACATGCAAGTTATAAAACATATACGGTAGTTTTACTTACATACATAAATGACCTAATTTGCCAACTGAACAGATAATAAACTGTCATGTACAGCCACATTGTCCAATAGTCCTTTGCTCCATATCCTTCAGAATTAGTCATTTCAGTTTTAAAGGAACAATAAATACACACTACTCATTTTACTCTAACTGCATTTCATCTACAACCACCTCAGGTTCCTCTGTCCTGAGTATTCATCTGGGCATATGCTAATTAAGCCTAAACCATGGCTATGTACTCATAGATGTGTACTGTATCTCATACGAGTGCACTGTCTATAGCCTGCTTTCTCTTGCGTTGTGTCTGTCTGGCAGTGTGCCATTATCAGTCATTATCTGGCCCCGTCGTTTATAGCCAGCCGACGACAGGCACTCCACTCCATGTCCTATGAGCGCTCCATTTAACTGTTATCATGCAAGTGTCCCATGTATAGTCACAGCAAGGGTGACAGTTGTTTGCATGGAGGGATGGGGGAGAGAATAATCCATACACAGATTCAAGTAGTTCTTTGGTGAACCTATTTATTGGCCCATCTAGTGTGCCTCTGTAAAAATATATTTATTTTGAGAGCTGCCACAGTTGTGCACCCATAGTGCAATGCAACAGCAACATTCAAACAAAGAATTGTTTTATTTTGAGGTAAAAGCTTGAATATCTTGAAAGCCTCTAGTTCTCTGAATGTGTTGCTCTGGGGTCGAACAGTAGTATAATTAAAGACCGCGTCAGTCATTTTTGCTAACTACGAGCTCTAATCAAAACAGTATTGCTCCGTGGGCCTCTGCGGTGGCACCTCACACGTCGAAGTGCATTTGGAAGCAAAGTGTAGTGCTACGGCTTTGTTGATACAAGCCATGTTCAACAAAGTGTTTGCTGTTACAAATACCCGCACGGCCAATAGAAACGAGGCATATAACCAGTAGGGATGGGCACGGGTACTCGAGTGCTCGTCTGTGACAACAATGCTCGGTCATGTTTCATGATCGATGATGGCAACGCACAAATAAATGTGTGTATTAATTCTGTCAACATAATGTCACATTTTTAGGGCTGGTCCCAAATATTCGATTATTCGTTTGTTGGGCATGTATTTGATTTAAATATTGGTATTTGAGTATTCGTTTTTTCACATTATGCATGCATATTTCCCATTAGTCCCAACTGTCTTCATATAAACCCACATGTTGAAATGTAATTGCCTGCCCTACACTCTGTCATCAACACAATTGATTGCAATTGGCTCATTTTGTAAGAAGAGAGCGAGGCTATTCATTCAAAACACACTCTTATTTGCTAATACAAGAGGCATATGCTATTTGACAGCTCTGACTGGCTCAATTGACATGTCAAAGTGGCCATTTTGAGTGCATGGCTATGTTTATTTGGTGTTTTTGAGAGAGTATTCAAATACTTGTTTGGAAATACCATCAAGAATTCAAAACCTGTAAAATGGTATTCGGGACAATAATACACAATTTACTGCAGTAGTATCTTGTCGGTAGTTCGGTTCCAAACAACTCAACATCGCCATAGTTTTGGACATGTAGTCTGACCAAACAGAAGGCAAATTTGTCTCTATCTGTAAAAAACTGTAGCCTATTCGATGGATTATTTGGTACTGAAATGTCACGGCCGTACAGCCAAACACATAGCTTATTTTTGTAGATGCTTCGTGGATGTCACAACCTAACCTATACGTACAAGTTTCTTTTTTAATTAAATGGATTGATTCAAATAAGAAACTGACATCGCCTGGTACATCCTTTAGTTTTCTGATTTATTTAATTTCCCCTGGGCACAGAATACAAATAATCGAGTACTTGCTTGTTTTCTCCGTCAGGTACTCGAGCAGTCAAAATCACCAGAACATCGCTAGTAATGGAGGAAGAGTTAATATTGTACGTGTAGAAAATCAACGTTTCCAAATTTTTCACTTATTTTTAAACTTGTATTTTTCTTTCTCTTAGTTAAACCAATATTTGTGAACCGTTTGTTCCATTCGAATTCGAGATACTAATATTGTTAAATCCTGAGTAAATAAGATTCCCTGAAAAGGTTTTTATTTTATTTTTTTGTATGCTTATAACGCTAAAAAAATCTATTTATTGTTTATCAGGGCCTTTAGCTAGCGGGAGTCTGTTCTTCAAACTCCGGTATGTGTAGCCTCTTCGTTGCCTAGAGACATGGCAAGCGCAGCCGTGTCCTGTCTGAAGTACCTGGAGAAATATGTGCTCAACTCGGCAGTGAGCACAGCTCATGTCGTGTCTGAAAGGGCCTTTAATGAGTAATTAAAGCGCATGCATTGTGCTAACGATGGAGAGAGAATGCAAGGTTAGCTCTAGACACTGCTTAATAGGACCAGGCATCAGGATCAGGGTTGGGGAGTAAATTATTACATGTAAGTAAGTGATTACATGTAATAAGTTACTTGTAACTAGGGATGGCACTGATATGATACTGAGATCATAAATCGGTTCGATACTGACTTCATTAGCTGGATCAGTATCGGTGACAATTAGACAGTTGTAACTAGCTATTTTTTAATTTAGTCCAAATGTCCTAGTTAGTTTTTGTCATTTTTAGTCAACTCTATACATATAGTTTGCTAATAAATTGGCTAATCTTGTTTATTACAAACAAGATGTTAATTTACCTCAATCCCAGGTGGTTTGTCTCACCGTATTTATAATGCGACCAAATATCTAAGCGCCTCTTATTCCCTAACATGTTGTGTGCATTACCAGTGTTCGCATCTTACTCACACTATATCCTCGCACCATGCATGCGCACCGTCAGCACTGGAAGTTAAACTGAATGAACACACAGTTTGAATGATAATTTAGAGGAAAATTATTTCCTATATTTTTGTCTCCTTGTTGTAGGCTACTGACAGAAAATGTTTTTATTTTATGAAATTTGGTGTCATCTTTTTTCGTCAACAGTATTACACGTAATATAGTCACAGTCATTGTGGACATTGTTGCCGCCTCGTCATCGTCTTGTTTTAGTCAGGGGAAAAAAAGGTTGTTGACGAATATAGTTAGTCTTTCATCTGACGAAATAAACACTAGTTGTAACTGATCCATGGAGCTAATCCAATTAAATTAATTTATCTGTCAAGCATCAGCCATGTCTAACCTACCCAGGCCACACTATCAGCATCAGGCATCTACGTCCTAAAATAGAGATTGGCTGTCATTTACTTTGCAATTTAACTTAAAACTTAATTTAACACTGGAATCGGATCGGTACTCGGTATCGGCCGATACCCAAACTGCCGGTATCTCTATCGGTAACGGGACTGAAAAAACTGGATTGTGCCATCCCTACTTGTAACTAATTACAAAAAACAGTAACTGTAATCCATTACAGTTACAATCTAAAATAGTGTTATCAGATTACAGGAATTATTTACAAATTTGATGATACTTCTAGGACTAATTTCAAATTTAAACAGGAGGTTTGCAGGAAAAAAGAATGCATAAAACAATCAACTGTTCTCTTATTATCCTTTAATTAATGTCAATCAATAATTGAAATTAAATCCTACTTTAATCTGATCCCCTGAGCAACATAAACAATCACGAAAATAGAACGATTTGTCGCTGCCAACGCAGTAAATTGCTTTGGATGGAATTTTAAAGAACAATGTTACGTTACTGATTATAACTTTAGTCTGGTAACTAGTAACTAGTAACTGTAACAGATTACATTTAGAAAGTAACCTACCCTGATCAGGAGTGAATGGGGCACTGTGTGAAGTAGCCACAATAGAGCCTTGTTAGTTGCAGAACATGATATCAATGCCTCCATGTGATGTTTGTGTTCAACAGCTAAACCACATTTAAAGGGTGCGTGTTTGTGAGTTTGAGGAAGACTCTAGTGACATGTTCTCTAATTTTCTTTCCTTTTTTAACGCCTGTGTGGTTCATTGGTATCCTTGTGATACCAGCCTGATCTCACAAGCTACAGTTTGACCTCGCCAGTAATATACGTCTGAACATCTTGAAACCAGTGGTTCTGACCAATCGGCGTTATAGTGGCATCTACGGGTGTATTTAGGTATCGCCAATCACTATCAGTTCATCCAATAATCTCTGTCAAGTATTTTTTTGTGCCTGTCTGCCCATTTCTAAATGGTTTCAATGAATGGCTTCCCAGATGGGTCTTTGTATCAATCCATTTTGGACGTCAGGTTAGTTTATTGGTAGGTATTTAAAATAAAAATAGAGGGAAGGTTTACAGTAAATGTGGGCTTACAGAAATAATGATGGCCTAGCATAGTTGTGTGTAGGTGTGTCTCAACAGGACTTTCTTGTGTTCAGGTGATAAACCTATGTTATCTGTAGGCCGTTGCACAGCTGGCGTCAGCACATACACCCCATAACTGTTGCCATGGGATACCTGGCCTTATGGAGTGGTTATGTGAGCACACCTGTCTCTGGCGTTACTTCCCTTTCTGTTCCGTTTATTCGTGTTTGTGCACTCGTGTGAATATATATTTGTGCTCAAACTGATTGGGAAATGAAAGGTAAAATAGTTTTTACAATGGCGTGACGTTCTTAGCACCACTTTTAACTGGTCACATTCATTTATGCATTATATCATGTCTGTGCAAACAATGTTTGCAGTGTTATGCGTTTGATCAAGGCTTATTTAATGTACACCAGTTTACATATGTTGTATCTTGCGTTAACACACAATGCAAAAGCAAATGAGCAAAAACCTTTTATTCACATCCTCATCATCCGGGTGGCGTTCAACGCATGAGTCGGGACACCCGGGGGGGAGTGCGGGGTCGTCAGTCACCAGATGACTATGCACATGTGAGACACCCTCCTCCCACTGTGCCCCCCACTACAGGAACGGAGTGAACGTGGAGGGTGCAACCCACAAGCAGGTGGTGGATCTGATCCGGGCCGGGGAGAGGGAGCTGGTGCTGGCAGTGCTGGCCACGCCCCCCCAGGAGGCAGACTGCCTGGACCCGGCGGACGACAGCTCGACGCAGTCCTGCTACGACTACTCCGACAAGCAGGCCGTGCCCATCTCCGTCCCCACCTACAAGCACGTGGAGCTCAACCAGGAGAAGTTTGTGGTGTGTGTGGTGGTCTGTCTTACATTGAATAATAACAAAAGGTTCAAGTGTAACTGCACCCCAGCGCTGAGCCTGACTCCTCCCACTACAACATTTGAATAATGCATCAAGGAGCTGACTGAGGGGAGGGGAGGGGCTGAGAGGGGGATCCCCATGAACATGTACGTTAAAAGTTGAATTTGATGACACATGAGCGTGCTAAGTGTACCGGTGAAAACCAGTCAGGTCCAGTGGTGACTTTTAACGGATATCACGTATGCTTCTGTTTTCAGCCCATAAAACGCAGATTTTGATAAAAACGTGAATGTTGTCAATATTAACACCAACATTAATGTGTCTCACCACAGATCAATCATGTTACTTTGTATACAGCTCAAACACTTTTTAGGGGTGCAGTTACTCTTTTAAAAGCGAACACGTTCGCCTCAGTGTGCCAAATTTGAGCGTGCCTCTGATGGTCTTCACCTGGTGGATGGATTCAGTGAGGGAATGGAACAAGCCGTAGGTAACATAGGCTACATATAAAAGATTTATGTCGCTGTCACGTTTAGATGGTAGGAGCATTACGAGTGCCTCCATTAGGTTAGTGTTATAGCCGGGTTCGCTGATAAGTCTCCCACAATTGGCACACAGGGCCATGTCGTCGACTGATGTCATCGTAATGGTGCAATAATAGAGACTACAACAATAGTTTGGAGTACTTTAACAAGTGTTATGTATTTTATGCAAAGTTGGATATTTTTGATCTGATAGCTTTTTATTTTCCTCTTAAAGTCGTTCTAAGTGACTTTCTACAACTAGATGACACACAAGTGCACCAGCATCTTGAACCAAAACACATGCGCCATGCGCACACACACACACGCACACAGTAATTGTCTGCTCAGGATGCAATTACTCCACTATGGGCCGGATTTACATCCCAAATA
>JAODTR010018724.1:0-25351 GCA_025399935.1 Amblyopsis rosae
TCCACCCCCCCCCCCCCCCCCCCCCCACTGCGCCCCTGGGAGCAAGAGAGAAAGAGAGAGAGAGAGAGAGAGAGAGATGGGAAGTTTTCAACTGACCATTCTCCAAACTGCTTATTCAGCAAACTGTACTTTGATAGAACCTGCTTCAGGCATCATCGTTCAAGAGAGAGAAAGATAGATAGAGAGCATGCGCAAATTCGCATGCACGAAATCAGTTACGGGCATGTGCATAAAACTTGTCACATTACATAAGTGTTGGGCAGTTACTGTAATATTATTACTTTTTCAGTAACTAGTAGTGTAACTAATTACTATTTCCAAACAGTAATAATATTACAATTACTAATCTAAGTAACTAAGTAGTGTTGTATTGCTTAGTTACAAGAACGACATTTCTGGTCCTAGAAAATTTTGGGTAGGCTAATTTAATTAAACGACCTGTCCAATCATCTGGTTTGAGAGGCTTCAACATGCTTTGGCAGATTGTTTACTCCTAAGGTTATTGCTCCAATAAATATATTTATTGGAGCAATAACCTTAAATGAACCTACACAGGTTGTCATTTTTCTGAAGGGGCGAGACAGGGTAGTAATTTTGTAAGTTATATAGTAATGCAACTACGTAACTAATTACTTTTAATACGTAATTAATAAGTTAATTCGTAATATTATCACTTTACTTTACATTTCAAATGAGTAATAAGTAGTAATTTTTTACAATTCACTTTTACAAAACACTGCATACACCAATAATCACAACAACTGGAAATGTTAAGTCATTGTAATAATGCATTCACCCAGGCCGAATGCTCCAAAATGCAACATGTGATGTAGAATGAGCATGTTAACGTTACTGTTTACCGACACAACTCACTCCACTTACTTATCAAGCACAAAGTAGAGGTCAAAAGCTCCTTGACAAGAGCTTTCCTCCTCCTCTTCTTCCTGTACCTCCGGTTCTGCGCCTGCCGGCGGCGGTGGCAGTAGAGATAATCCAAGGAAAAACATCACAAAAGTCAAGTTCTTCAAAAAACGTGCCATTGTTTTTGCAGAAGCAAATCTTAATCCCTTTATAACACTTTCGCGAAAGTGTGATTTAATGTCTTCACATCCCACTTAGAAAACGTATTGTAACGGTGAGAACATAACAAAGGATGCTGGCAAGGCTCTTTCAGATTTCACCTTTTTTCTGATTTTAGCTTTCGATAATTCACCTCAAGGTGATCAAATTGGTTTTCAGATGTGCTCTTCTGTAACAATCCACGCGCAGTTGATATATTAAAAACTTGTGTTAGAAAGACATAAATCCAAAGATTGGCAGTGGCATTAGGAAAAACTAATGGAACGGGTAGCGCTAGAAATGTCTAAAACTTTCCTGTCATAGTGTCAAAAGTGGTTTTGCTCTAAACAGGCAAAACGAGATGGGTAATGCAATGCTATGTTGGCGCTGGCAGTATACTGAAAGCCCGTGGACAAACTTGGCTGAAATGGACCAGGTTTCATATTTCATCTCTAGGAGGAGAGAAGAAAAAGGTCAGCGCCTCCCTCGCGTGGCGACTGGACGAGAGAATGTTGGGAAAACACCGTGAAATTTGTAATCAATGAAACTGTCGCTCACGATATTATTTATACTCCAAAATATATGTAGCCTATGTTGTCTATTTATATCAACAGAGAATTTAGGAGGCAACTTTCTGTCCATTTTCCAGCAACCCTAATGCTGCTGTATATCCTATGTTTCTGTACTGATAGGCTGGCTAAGCCAATTCATCACGTTCAGTTCAGCCTCCGTCTTACCTGAGGCTAATTGAAGAAACTGAATTAAGCTTTTAATTAAGCAATAGCATGCGAATACCCGCGTATTTATTAAATATTAAATACATACGCAATCCACTTATTGTAAATGAGTGTACGTGCGCGCACAATTTATCTCCTCTGGCGGAGCATGGCAAAGAGATTGTGTTGAGTAACTTCCTGGAACTGCTTGAGCATTTACTGTACAAGTGTTTGTTTTAATCACAATCTTAAGAAAATTTACTGTATATTTTAGTTTAATTAACCCATGCACATAATAAATAATACATGGATGTATATGTTTTTTATATATTTTTATAAAAAAATGTATGGGTGACAATTCTATTTAAAAAAAAGTTTTATTGTAGGACTGCTCCCTACAAAAGTCTGCATTTATAGAATCATTAAACTAGAGTTATTTGTGCTCCAGTTCCTACTGCATAATGCACATCAATTAAGAGTTATTTTTCAGCTATGCCAATGTACTTATATTAACTAATGTGTTACTTGGTGGTTGCCTCGAACACATGCAAACAGTCCCTGTGGCCATACTATTAAAAAAACATGGTTGGTTTAATATATTCATTGTGGATTTTATTGGCCACAGAACTGAAGAGCAACATCAAATGGATATTTACCACTTAAATTAAGGAATACCGACCCTTTATGTGAAATATTTATTACAAGACAGAAAGATGGATGTATGGCAATTGAGTTGCAGCATGGATTATCAATGTTAATGTAGGCTATATTTTGTTTTCTTTTTGGTTGATTTGTTTTCCACACAGTTGCTGTTAAATGCAATTCCTTCACAGCCATATAGTGTTTGATCTGCAATCAAGAAGCCACATTATAATAATAGAGCTATAGAGTTCAAACAGTCTAATAAAGGCTTGGGTGTCAAGAAAGTGAACCACACACTGACCTTTATTAATTAACCTACAGGCCTATAGGATACATTTCTTTAAACCATTGTGTCAAAATCAACGTTTCTCAGTTGTGTCACTTCTGGCCAATGAAGTGCTTGTTGAGAATGCCCTTGGCGGTCTCCAAGGCAGCTTCAGCGGCTACAGGGATGTGCGGTGTGATGCCCGTCCTCTCCCATGCGGGGCCGGCGGCGGTGTCAGAGTGGACGGTGGGGATGCTAAGGAAGATGTCGGTCTGTCCCACGCGGAAGGTCTGCGGAGGGTAGGAGGAGCCGGCGGTGGTCTCGCCGACAATCATGGCGCGGCCCAGTTTCTTCATGATGTGGACAAACTCCTCGGCCGCGCCCGCCGTCGCCCGCTCGTGAGTACGATCAGGCTCTTGTTAGTGCCGTACCTTGTGCCTGAGGGAAGTCAGAGAGGAAGGAGGAGGTTGACATGTAGCCAGGGAACCCTACATGCTCATTAATATGCATGGACGTTTTTGTTTGTACACCTATCCTGTCCATGCAGATGCTTGATTAGTTCAGGTGCGGCGCAAGCCAATAGGAACAGACAGTCAACGATGGCCGTGACCAGTTATAGCTAATTCATTGTATATTGGTTGATTGAAGAGGTCATTGGACATTTAAATCAGAATACAATACAAACAATATGTGCTCATGTTAAATTACCAGTCAGCTCAGAAAGTGTGAGGAGCTCTGTAATAGTGCCAGATGGTCTGTCATACTACTTGTCCAACAGGATTTGCTTGTCAGCATCAAAGAAGTATGAGCAGAAGCCTGCGATGGCTGTGGTGGGACCACCAATGTTATTCCTGCAGCCAGAGTAGGGAATTTTAGTGCTTTGCATTACACGAAGAAAAACAGCCAACATATGTACTATTTCCTGCTATTCAAAATGTCACATTTAAAACCTACATTTTTATTGCAATCTCTACTCATTTCCAAATTGATTTACAATGTTAAAGGTGATAGAAGATATCCTTGCGAGATCAGAATAGTATTTGATCTTTCTATCTTTGAGTCAGGAAAGCTTGGAAATCATTGTGTTTCAGGCCGGTAAACTTAGTGTGTTGCCCATCAGCGGCGACCTATACGGGCGTTGTTTGGGTGTGATGAAGGCGACTTGAAAACAACTCAAAAATTACAATGGCGGGTCATACAGAGGTTAACAGTAGTAGATGATGTAATATAGCATCAGTTTTATTAGAATGTATTAGAAAAGCAAAGGCTTTTCACAATGGACAATATGGTTTCACTCTTCTCCCGACCTTTCTACTGCAAGAGTGGACTTAACAACAGGCTTCGCTGGTTCACAGGTTTGTCCAATCACCTGTCAAGCACTTTTTGAAAGCGCCTGTCCTTTTAACACAGATTCAATGGACAATTGGACACACATTGCCAAGGCTGGAATAGTGTTGTGTGATGCACTCTGCACCACTTACACCATTTACAGAGCCGGGGCATGTGTAAGTCAGGAACACCACATATCTTATCAGCGCACAAACAAAACAGACAGGTAATGGACCGCGAGGTGATGTTTGGGGATCTAAATTGAGAACCTCACCTTTAATGACGTACGTTGTACACTACCTGTGTTTTAGAATGATCTACCTGAGGTCGATGATCATAAAATCGGTGTTGACCACTCTGTTCCAGACGTGTTCTACGATGATCTGGGCAATGGGTTTAACCTCCTCGAAGTCTCCAAACATGTCGAAGCGCAGGTAGCCAATGTTCTTCTCAAACACATCAGTGTGGAAGGACACCTTGATCAACTCAATGAGCATCTCTGGAGAGTAATCCTGACGTTGGACAGACAGTGGACTTGCATGGCATTACCAAGCATGGGTACGTACACAAGTTATGTCTCTCACACACACGCACGCACACACACATACACACGCACAAACACACATGCACACACGCACGCACACAAACATGCATAAATGTGTATTTATTACGTCAATACCAATACATTTGGTTTTTATGTTGTTTGGGAGAACATGTGCCTTTAATACAAATGAATCAATTCAACAGAATAACATTGACAACTCACTTTAGGTGGCGTGGCGGTGGTGTTGCTTGTGGTCCTCAGGTTCTTGTCCCCTGACAGAGTGTTCATATCAGCCGACAGCTTCAGCTCCAGCTCAGCTTTGGAGTTGATGGCGTTGTATTCACCCCTTCCCAGGAGATCTTTGAGTTTGGCTGAAACATCAGCTCCGACAGCCTCATAGGCATAGTTCTCTGCAACCAGTGTGGCGGAGACCTCAATAATAGCCGGTATTTGGGCACGGAAGTTGAGCATCTTGAGGCCTGTAGCGAGAGCCTCCTCTGCACTGACTACAACATCAGGGGTCACGCCAGCTACCTCCCAGGTGGAGCCTGTGATAGGGCTGGTGGACTTGGCCGTTGCTACGGAGAGGTAAAAGTGGGTGTCGCCCACCTTCATCTTATCCATCTTGACGGAGCCCCCGGCGGTCCTCTGACCTACAAGGGTGGCCCTCTTCAGATTCTTCAGGCAGTAGGCCACATCTTCAGCAATGCCCTTGGTGCTTTTGCTGGTGAGGATGACGAGGGGTTTGCGAGTGTTGTAGCGTTCCCCTAGCAACGCGGACATGGTCCATAGCTCTTTAGTGGTGTTGGAGGGGCGGTCGTACACACTGTCAATGTGAATCAACGGCTCTGCCTCGGTGAAGTAAGTCACAATGAAGGGGATGCCGGACATATCCCCGGTGCTAGCGTAGCGCAAGTCCAGAATCAGAGCAGAGGTTGGCAGCATCTTGTTCCAGACCAGTTCCAGCAGCAGAGGGCCGATCTTGTCTGCCACGTCCTCCCCGAGAATGTGATCGATCCTCAGGTAACCGATGTTGCCGTCCAGGACATCAAGTTTGATTGAGTGTTGTAGAACAGCGATGAGCTGATCTGGAGGTAGAGCATGTATCTGGGGAGTTACAGCAGGAATGTGGTTTGGCTCATAGGAGATCTTGAGGCGCGGGTCGTTGATGGTGCTCCGGATCCCTGACGTTAGCACATTAGCCAGGGTTTCAGGATCTGGAATACTGAGGATCTCTGTGTTGTTGGGAGGCTGATCGCTGGCCTCCTGCATGCCTACCAATTGTTCTGGGGAGCAATAATTGTCCATGAGAAGTTTCGCCATGTCCACAATGAGGCTGGGGGGAAATTCAGCACTGGCATAGAAGAGATTACTGAGAACAAGCATACATGCTAGTAAACTACTTCATAAAGGTTATTCATTAAATGAAACTGTTTCAGCTCTAGGTTTTTCTGGTAACCCACTCACAGGATTTGCCCCACAATAAACCTGTAATCGTATTATCCTCAGTGCTTTTGCAAAACAATAACAAGCTAGCCAAGTATGTGCAGCATGTTGCTTAATATAAAACCCTTATTACTGTAATGCTACAAGGGATTCGGAGTTCATACTTACTTATATGTGCCATGTGAGATGTTCAGTAGTAGCCTACTGTAACTGGCAGGCATGTCTGGGAAGAGACTTTGGCCTGTGGGAATGTTCATCCTTCTGAATAGTGTGGATTTACTAAGCCATTCTGTGTTGTTTGTACATATACATTTGCCTAGACCAGTAGTCTATCTAGGCTATCAATACATTTGGGCTTGCTGAAAGACACTTAATAAAAGGCCATAACTTCTATAAACCTATAAAGTTTACATTATATAATGATGTAGGCCTATAGCATTGACTTTTTCTAAACTACTGTAGGTGGAAGTTCACAGTGTAAAATATTCTTCAGCTGCTTTACAGCTTAGTCCTGGAGGTATGCAAAATCTCAGCAGCCTTCAAACAGCCTTCGAACTACAATTTGCTAATCTATGATGCTAATATGCTTCACGATGGTTGTTGTAGGGGTCACACATTTTACAAGCAAATAATAATAATATGACATATGATATGTCTATTTAACGGATTATTAACCATGACATGCCATTTTGTTAGCCACTAGTTCACTCAGATTGCCATTGTTAAACGTTCTTCTAATAATCTAATTTCAATATATTATAACTATATTGCATGTTCTAGATTAATGTGGAAATAGCTCCCTCTACTGAGTATTTATAGTTCCTACAAGTTATTGACAGTCAACTCAAATCATTTTAGCATGTGCAAAATACCTCAGGATCAGGAATAAATCACAGAAATGTACAATCACACCATTCTAGTGGTGAAATGTCTAAGGTTCCCAAATTAACAAAAAGGTGCAGCTGATAAGGTGCAGTTCTAAAAGCATGTTTATGCTAATATAATATATTTTTTAAGTGAAGTTATACTAGCTTGTGTATCAACTCAAATCTTTAGGATATACAAAACATTTCAGTTATACGGACACATTACTCTATATAATGACACATTCACATTATACAAATACCGTTCACACATCTTGTATAAATAATCATTTAAAATGGTATTATAGGAATATTATATTTATGCATGTATTCAGTAGATACTGTATTGTACAGTAGCATAAGGCCAAGGGAGATACAGGAGGATTTGTAGAGAACTACACCCTCTTAAGCTGTCTCGCTATATGAACCTCTGTGCCACAGTCATTTGCCTATCATATAGGAAGCTGTCCCCAATCTGGTAAATTCTACTCGACAGAGATCTTCCATGTGTCGTCTCTCCAATTACAATGGCTCAATCTAGGTCTTTCATAATGTTATAATAAACACTTGAGCTGCAGCCAGACATGCGACCTGGTAAAAATATAGATATGCTTTACAAGCCGTGGTAAGGTCATGGCATCCATCATGGTTGTAGTGGAGTGATCGTGAACAACGTACAGACTAACTTGATATGCTGAGGCGCACCTCCATGTCTGCCATCATATCAAACCTCAGGTAGCCAACGTTCATCTGCGTAACAATTACAAACATAACATTGATAATGTGTCCCTCTGCTGTGAGAATCTTTACCAACACACCAATGCATAGCACAGGTCAACCACCAGAGTGTCAATGTCTTTCAGGGGTTCCCATACATCTACTGTATATCCACGTGTTTCCACAATGTAGGCCTCTTGATGAACTGATTTGCACTATAAACACATCAGCCAATGGTGGCTCATCCAGAACCTTTCCAGGTTCAGGTTGCTCATCTAATATAGCAGATGACTCTTTGATGTGTTTAATTATCAGTCTAGTGTCACCAGACACAGCTTTGAGGTCTAGATTGAGTTAGATGGCAAGGTCATCCTCCGAAATAGCAGAGAATATGTCTGTTGATTATAGGTGTTGAAATAGGGCAGGCACACAATCTGTGAAAGCATAGAACCTCCTGATAATGTACTCCTTAGGTTAGATAGAGACATAACATTTCCTATACTACGTCTGGCAATAACCCTACTTACTTCCCAACTCTGGCCTGTGATCAGATTGTCCGATCTGGTTACAGGAACTATAGAAACCTCAATCTGCTGTTTGAATCTTCTGGACTTTTCACAGAGCTGCATGCAGAGCATTCAAAAACTATTATGACTGCTCACATTATGTTCACTGGTAAAAACAACCAAGTCTTTCTAATGTCCATATCGCTGTCCTGTTGTGGAGAGCATAGTCCACAGCTCTTTAGTTGGGTTAGAGGGCCTGTCATACACGGTGGAATGTTAATGATGGGCTCCAGGTCTGAGAATAGGAGATGATGAAAGGAGTTCCAGACAGTTTTCCAGCTGTGTTGTGCCTCACCTACGTCAACGATCAGCAAAAAGGTGAGAGATTTGGGTGCCATCTCTTCTCCGATAATCTGATCTATTGTCAAGCCGCCTACATTATATTCCAGGTGGACATACAGCCTCATTGACGTCCTCAACACTCAGCTGCTCTGTTGAGAGGGAAGACATCTCTGGAGGTATCACTGGAACATACGCTTGTATGACACCTTGGACCATTCAGAGCCCCCTAGACTTTAGCTGTGAGGACAGCAGCTAGGGTGTTCCTGTCTGAAATACAGTATGGACGGTTTCTCCACTGTTGATGGCCTGTTGAATGATCTCTTACATGCCGACTATGTTCTCTGGAAAGCCACAGCTCTCCAGCAGGATCTGAGCCATATCTAGGACTATAGGGCAGGTTTGAATCATGATTTAGCTGAAAGAATACGTTTGAAAATAACTGCCGGAAAAGTCAGTGCAGTCGGTTTAGCTGCCATTGTGCTTTCTATTTTTTCTGAATACTGTTCTGGTTAAGGTCATGTGTCTGTGTAAAGAGGGTCAGCTTTTGTTGTAGAGAGAATGTTTTATCTGTGGCAAGTTGTTTTGTGTGGCAACATTGATATAAGAGGCTTTTGTCCACAATAAACCTTTAATCAGATTATGTATTGTCCATCCGGCAGCAGACAATATATATATATATATATATATATATATACACAATATATACAGTATATATGTATATATACATTATGTATATACATTGCATTCATAAATGTAATGAGTGCACTTCATATATTAGTCTTCTTTATTTTACATCATGAGACAAAGCATTAAATATATAAAGGATGTTTATCCCAAACATTCCCAAACCCATTAAAAGTATTGTTTTGACTAACGTTCACTTCCCCTTTTCTTCCCGTCTTTAACCCCATGTAAACCTATAAACCTAAGGGCATGGAGCTTAAGTGTGGAGGCCAGGTGGAGGAAGCATTCATGCCAAACGGCCAAAAAGCCTTAGAGTTGAGAGGGTTAAGGGGTCATGTCTGGGTCGCTCCACTGGTGTCATGGTTACATAAGTTACGTGGAACTGCTCATAGGTGCACAGTAGAAAGTGTTCAAATTAATTATTGAACATGAAATGAGTTGGTGGTTGATTTGAAAGTAATTAGAATATTTACATTCTCTTTGCACTCCTAATTTTTCTATATATAAAATGTTAATTCACTTTAACAAAGTAAATATGTTTTGTTGCCGAGATCTTACACTTTAATTAATGGGGATGACACAAAATGCTACAAGTCTCTAATAATCAGCTCCTAACATTGGATCCTACAGTAAAACCTCAATTGTGTTAAATGTGAAATGTGTTTAGTTATTAATTAAGAAGCATTTTTATAATGAAACAAATTGGCAAAAGTATACGCTTTATGGTCTCTGAAGCACTGGAAATTCTTTGTGTCGGGTGTAAATAGACCAGAGCTATTTTTGTTGTTTTGCAGGAAGTGCAAGTGTTTATGTCCTCATTTGTTTAGTTTTGAGGTTTCAACACTGATAAGGATGAGCTAAACACACATGTTGACAACTGTTGAAATCTCATGTTTAAAAAAAAAGATTTTGTCATTTATTCAATTTAACTCATATAGCTTTGTGGCTCATATTTCCACATAGAATGGAACACCAAATGATTTATTTCTTTATGATGACATAAGTCAGTGCTATCCATTATTTTGACAACTATTCAAAAAAGCTAGCCAAGTTACAATACAATACAACAAACCAGTTCATTTAAATAATACATAAATATTACCTATAAAATTAAATAGACGATCTTCTAATATTACAAAAATAATAATATTAATTTCCAAGCATACTTTCTGTTCCTGTTTGTATAGGTCAGTTGTGGATTTTACTTTTCAGATAGGTAGAGGAAAACTATTTAAAATAATACACAGAAAGAAAATAATCATATTTTGTTTTACTATACTCCATTTAAAGCTTGCATTAAGATAAATAACAATAAAAACAGATTAAACATTGCAGTAACTGATAATGCTTTAAAAGTCAAATGTAAAAAAGGATATGATATATATATGTTAGCGACACATTTCTAATAAAAATAATTCACTGGGTGGGCAGAAGCCCCTTTTTAGACTTACTGTACCATTTCTAAAAAATAACCTATCCAGTCAAACCAGTCAAGAAAATGACTTAGAATTTTCTATCAAAGTGACTGAAGCCAAAACCACTATTTATTTTACATTTGACTGGCTACTTAGCTTACCTAAACTCTGTTATGTTGATATTAAAATGTAATATATTGGATTAGATTGATAAATATAACCTTATAGGTTATTTGAACTATAATATCTTTATTTTTAAAGTGTATACAAAAAAATGAAATAGGATGATTAGTAAAATAATCTACCTGATAATTGAAACAATACTGTGTTCATACTATATGGCGGTAACACTTTATGGCTTGTGGGATTCCTTTCATTTCAACATTGTATACAACTGGATGCACACTAAAAGGCACCTTAGACCGTCTTAGACATTTGTATTTTCGGAGCTATTAGTCAATGTCCTCCACCCTTTCCTCACTACCTACAGCCACACTCTGCCACTTTCATCTCCTCGTACAAGTATCGTATGGTGAGTTGCCCATTCTCCTGGTACATGACCGTTATAGGGTCCAGTTTGATGGGAACACAGCAGGCCATATTGGCCTTCTTGGGGTTCCTGATGTTGATCAGCGTCTGGATCAGGGCGTGTTTGGACGGCGTGGATTCGTCCGTCAGTGGGTGGTAACACAGGCCGCGGCACTCAAAGGCATCGTATTCTGGAGGCGCCACGATCCAACTGTCCCAGCCGATGTCTTTGAAGTTGACCTTGAGCGAGGTCTTTCGGCAGTACTCTCTCTCCGCCTTCCGTCTCTCCCTCTTTGGGTGAAGGGCCTCCGGTATCTCATTTTGGAGCTGTTTGCCGCCGTTCCAGGGGAAGCCTATGGCTTCCTCTTCACGCAGGATCATCTCTTTCAGTTCATGTTTATTTTCTCTCCTCTTGCTTCCCAGGTCGTCTGAAAAGACTATCAATGCTGCCGAAGCGTTGTCCCCAACAGACACACTCACATCCAAACAGCCTCCTCCTCCAATACCTTCATGGATAGGAGCACAGCCCTTGTCCACCGCCACCAAAAACCCCTTTTCTTCATAGCCTAATCTGACCCAGCTCTGAACGGCTTTGGTCACGTCAAACTTGGCCCAGGAGCTACGCCAGGCATGTATCTCAGTCCCACCCAGCAAGTGGGACTCTGCTTTGAACCCGTTGCAGTCCACGTCATAGACTTTGACGGTGGCCTTGACTGTGTGAGGGTGGACACTAAGCCTAGTGTCTGCCAGGAGGAATAGCCGGAGCTCTGCGGACGTGACCTTCTCGTGGCTGGGAAAGCTGATGTTGAAGAGCAGTCGGTGCTTTGACTTTGTGCCATTTGTGGCCAAGCGAGTGACACCTGTTGAAGACAATGAGGAAAGAGAGTTATCGATAGGAAAGGGTTTCCGGTGGTGCTTAAAGATGCATTGGTTACTAGGCAATAAACACCAATGAGTGAGCCCACAAACAGTAGACAAATAAATTAAAAAAGCAGTCTTTTTATAAAGGCTATTACTTGAATGGCTGCCATTGTATGCATTTATGCCACCAAATATGACCACTCAAGCTCTTCATGTTTTAAGATAGACTTTGGAAGACCAACCTTGCACGGCGAAGCTTCGTATGACATCGGACTGTGGAATGCCTGTGCTGTTGGAGGCATATGTGTTGTAAAGCTCCATCATAAATGGAGGCGGGTAGATCTTTCCTTGCTCTATAGGAGCATCTGACAAGTTGAGTTTCCTCAGAAATCTCTCCTTCACGGTGTCCAGGAAGTTCCCCAAGCTCAATTCCGTGTCTTCCTCCTCGATAAGGTTCTGCTCTGAGAGCAGAGTGTAATATCCTTCCAAGTCCTCCGTTTGAATGTTGTTATCCAGCGGTTTACAGCTACAGGAGCATGTAGACACCACCAGACTGAGACATATCTGGAACAGAAATGTTCTGGAGCACTTCATTTTCAATTTGGATTCTCCGGGAGCCAATTTAGGTTTGCAATGTGAACTCACACTATAGGCTTTAAAAGAGGCTTTGGGATGACAAGGTTTGAAAACAGCGATTCCCTATGCTAGGACCACAGTGAAGGGGGTCTGCTCCCATGCTCCTAGAATAAACACGGGACTGATGTCATCTAAAACAGTGGCCTGGCTATGCTTATCTCTGGCATTGATGCCGTCTTTCAAGCATTGCTATCATTCTCACTCTGCCTGCTAATGAGCACACTGTAAACACTTGACAGTGATAATGAGGAGCACACTGGAGCTGTGGGGTCACTAACAAACAGACACTTCCATAAAAGTGGTTTTCCCAGCTTTGGGGTGCCATTTTGAAGGCAGCGCGGCGCACATTGCAGACATCAAAAGAAACACATTGCACACTTTTTTACCAGAATTTGTTGTATTCAAAAGATACAATTGATTTTGAGAACCTTAAAAATGATCTTATGCCTGGCATTTATGCATTTTATTCAACTTTATGCACAACAGAATGCATAGACAATGCAATATAAATTAAATACATCTATTTAATTTCTTATTTTATATATTGCTAGGAAAAACATAAAACATTAATTTTATTTGCTTTTTTACTTTTGTCTTAACTGAGAAATCAGTGGAGCCTGCCTTCAGAGATATGTAATATCTACAGTCATTAATATGTGTAATTATATGGTTATAACCCATTAGAAAATGTTTTATTATTACTGGGGCACACATATAAGCATGATTGGTCCTCTTCTACACCGACCAAAGTGGTTGTAGGAGCCTACATAAAACAGGTTCCTGCATTCGGTTAAATGAGATGCATAGTGGCCTCACATTTCTGCCAATGCAGTAGTACTGTAGCCTTGCCCAGAAGCCACTGTGTCTGGGGACATTGCCCTGATCGCCAGCAATGTGAAATCATTTGCATTTCTTTCATGAAATGCTTTATTGTTGTGGTTCCTCAGGAGCTGTCTTGTTTTTATTTTTGATTTTTGATAAGAAACACACTGCATGTACAGGTACAACATTACAGTGGCAGAAGGACAGTGTTATGTTTAGTTTATTTAAAGCATACATGTATGCACAACTGAAGTTAATCAACAGTATTTTATTCCTCAAAACATAAGTGCTTCCTTTTAATTGAAAACAATACACTGTTACCAGATTACCTATCACAAGCTGTACAGTAGATATCTTCATGATTACAGTAATATTACGTATACACTACAGTATACTAGTGTTAAAAGATAGAATGGCATCTACACTGGCGCATAGAGCACAGCAGGTGGCAGCAAAGAGCCATTTGTTTTTCCCTCAGGCCAATAATCGGGATACAAAACTATCTCTGTAGGTGACAATATACAGTTGTCATCATCACATTATATACAACATAAAGAAGTAATATAGAAATACAGTTGAATATGCTCTCATGCAATTATACAATTTCATGTAGATATACAGAAGACAATGCTATCACTTTGAGTAAGGCATCGTTATTCTGAACTATTTACAAAAATGTTTCCTTCTATTAGTTACATTACTATTTACATTGCAAACAATTATGATGTTAGAAATATGTAAATATTCTGCCATGCAGGTTCTATTTGCATTACTCTGTTCAGTGTCTGAGAAAAAAAAATTAAATCAATTGCGTCATGTCAATTGTGTCATGTTTGAAACAATTAATGTCTTTATACAGAAGGGACTTTTAAAGTTTCCAGGAGTGAGTTGTCGCAGAAAAATGTCGCAGAAGGCTACTTCATGTCCTCAGGATATTAAAACCCTTTCAAATGACATTCATCTCTGTTAAGAGATGTCAATCAAATAGCTCACCTGCTTGAATGAATAATAAATCAATTAAGTCTTGGCTGGTATCCTTAACTGACCCATGTCCTTGTCAGTTGTGGAGGAGGGTCCTATCGACAGGCGCAGGTGTCAACAGACATTGCTGGGTAAACCTTGAGGACCATGTTTCTGTTGGGGTCCAGGAAGAGCACGGTCAGGGGGCTCATCTTGTCTGGGATGCAGCAGGGCTCAGGAACCCCAGGGACGATGCCCACTGCCCTGACAATGCTCTGGATGGTGGCATGGTTAGAGGGGCGTGACACCTGAGAGAGAGAGAGAGAGAGAGAGAGAGAGAGAGAGAGAGGGGTAAAATAACACTAGACATGAGTCTATCAGATAAGCTTTGCAGATATTCAGAAGGGGCATTTAAGTAGTGCATACGAGAGATGAAGTATTGTAGAGAGTTACATCTAATTTATTCACTCATCAATGCAGAGCTAATTTCTGCTGTGCATTCATATGAAGACACAATGTCTGTTTTCAACAGGACTGAATGTACTGTATAATAACATTGTTTTACAAACTGGCAGTGTGTGCATTATATTTAATGCCACCATAAAATAAATGTCATAAATGTATGGTTATGTTAATTATATTTTACTGATAACCTTTAGGAAATCCTAATAGATTTTTGGACTCACTTTAGGAATCGGGAATCCGCATGTCCCTGAACAGTAATAGGCGTCAAAGTCTTTAGGGGCCAGAATCCACTCACTCCATCCAATGTCTGCAAAGTCCACCTTGAGATACCTCCGGGCACACACTCTGGGCTCGCTCCACTGTCGCCTCCTGGCCTTCTTCATGGTCCTCTCATCGAAGGTCAGTATCTGCGGCTTACTGAGGCGCTCGCTGCTCTCCTGGCCCTGCTTACGGCTCTGTTTGGCGGCCATTTTGGCTTTTGGAGGGAAGTAGGTGTTCTGCCACAGTTCATGGTTCTTCAAAGTGTTGAAGTGTACCTCCGGAAGGTCATTGTTGTGAATCTTTCCTACAGGAGACGATGGGATCTCTCTCCGAGCCCGTGAGGCTGAGGGTAACGTATGTGCATCCCCCCCGACTGGATAGGGTCCATACCGTTGGAGTGACGCAGCCACACTGTTGGGTTCATCAATGGCTATGTCGTCAGCATATACTAATACATAAGGCATATTGGCAGATGACAGAGGCTCTTGGTCCAGAGTGTTTCTCTGTTGGGATTTCATGAATCCCATATCGATCTCTACCGCGACCAGGAGCTCATCGACATCCCTGGCTTTTCTGACCACAGCTGTGATGTCCCTTGTTTGCCAGGAGCCTCTCGCATAAGGCATCAGAGTGACGTTGCCTAGCGCTGTTGTGGAAGCAGAGTTTGGAGACCGCCCGTGGAACAAGAGCGCCGGAGAGGGCGCCTGGGCAGTGTGGAGACCGCAGGATGGGCTACCGGGGCGTTTGCAGAACCACGGTCGCTGCTGGTGCCGAGGACGCTTGTGAAGGAAATGAAGAGAGGCAGACAGGATGTTTTCTGACTCTTGGATGGAGGACAGATTGAATTGTAACCACTCTGTATTTGAAGAGGCCGCTGGAAAGTTAGAATGCATTAGAATAACATTAAGAGCATTAATGCCAATGATGTGAGCTAGAAAAACAGGCCTTTTATACTGTCTGTATTCAATGCATTAGTCAGCAGAATTGTTGGCACGACAAAACTACAGACAATAGGATTTTAGCTACATTTGTAAATGTCTACTAAAAATAAATAGTTGATGGTATTTCTATTAGATTCACAAAGGCTCAGTCTAGTTCGTTATATTCTTGTACATGAACCTTGTCTCACACCCAAACAAAAGCAAAAGCTGGACTGGTACAGTGGATCTGTAGCCTAACATATGGAAATGCTTTAAAGCATGAGCTCCTCAGAGGCTTTCGGTGTGCAGCCAGTGTCTAGGTGTGATAATAGGTTCTTGTCTGACACCTAGACGGTTTCTGCTACTGGGCAACTAACATTACTCAAGCATGGAGTCCCCCAGACCTCTAAACCAAAAGCAGGGAAGTGGAATAAAGCACAGCACATGCACAATATCAAACCTTTTCTTTCATAATGATAATAACAATACTGTATTTACAGTATAGGATTGCCTTGTTTTATGGTCCCACGTTCTGAAATGGCTCTCCATATGGTATCACCAAAATTAAACTGCAGTTGTTAAATGTGGTTTTCATTAACTTAATTATTTAAATAAAATAAAAATAGATTTATATTTACAGTAGGAAATTCCTTGATTAATGGGTATGGTTCCACTTCATGAAATGACTCCATATGTTATCAACTAAATTAATCTGCAATTAATTTAGGCATATGTTATTTAAAATAAAATAAATTTTTTTTTTAAATAAATGAATCAATAAATACAAAATTAAATGTTTAAAATTGATCACCTGGGACAGCCTTAAAGCTTCTAACAGTATTTGCGTCTTTTTGGTGCTGTGGTTCTTTTATGTACTTGTCGTAGATTTTAAACATAGTGGTCGAAACCATTGCGTTCTCTCCGGCATAGTTCCGTTGCTCCGCGGCTCCGCTGCCCTGACGCGCGTCTTCATCAAAACCCTCCGATGGACTTTCACACCAACTGGACTCCAGAATGAGCAGTACATGCAGAAGATGTAAACCTATCTTCGCCATAATTTGTATTCTTGAAACATATAGTCCATCAAAATATATACGATATTCTTGAGCAAACCAAACAAATCAACTATGCGTTCTGT
Organism: Amblyopsis rosae; assembly: GCA_025399935.1. Classification (NCBI taxonomy): domain Eukaryota; kingdom Metazoa; phylum Chordata; class Actinopteri; order Percopsiformes; family Amblyopsidae; genus Amblyopsis; species Amblyopsis rosae. Next base: position 17,120 of record JAODTR010018724.1, read on the forward strand.
ACCATACCAGCCGATTAACTCAAATATAATGCGCAAGAATTATCACACGCACGTTACCTAACTAAAATCCCTGCAGTCTTTATCCAGGTAATCCGTGACCAAGACCCACACTCGACGAACGTTACACTTATCTTAACTAAGAGAAGAGACATGCATACATGTATTCAAGCCTCGATGTTGTTAGATGACAGATGGTGACGTTTTAGAGTGTGCAGCCAACGAGAGCACGCAAATTCTGTAAATTGGGAGTGCTGCACGATTAGGACGCCAGCCCAAGACTCACTGACAATTTATGTTTTTTAAAACCATAAATGAAACTCATAACTTCCACTTTCTTTCTTTCTTTCTTTCTTTCTTTCTTTCTTTCTGCCGTTCTTTCTGTCTTTCTTTCTTTCTTATAGGGTTTCAAGTTTGATGACCCCTCCCCCTATCGAACAATACTAATCAAAGGACAAATATATGTGTTGCTATCGTGTTTAACATCCAGTCTATTTATTGTGCTGAAGGTGAAAGTCAACCAACAACAGAGAAATATTATTTTCTTTGGCTAGGTTTTTTTCACTTGGCTTCTAGCGTCAGTTAGACACAGTATACAATGGCATCCCTGTGTCAAGAGGTGGTGACAGGCTAGGGCCACCATAGGTCAGACGACTATTAAAATACCTCCTACTGGTCTTGAGGAGGATCACTGGGGCTCTGTGATACCACTAGGCCTGGCATGTCTTACAACCATGATAAAGGACTCTGTTGGGACTGGTTAAGCTTGGGCTTGTTTTAAGGTTTTTGCTTCAAAGTGAAATAGTGATAGGCTCTGTCTAGGCCATGGTTGTAATCTAATATTAAAATTTTCTCTAAAAGAGAGCCTCTCTAAACGTTTATTTGTGGGGTTAAAGTATATGCCTTAGTAATTGTGTAGTCCTATACTCCAAATTAAACTACCATATTTGTGTCTATTGCACCACATTTCTTTTTATGATAAAAATAAAAAGTTCCTAAAATTGTAATACACACATATACAGTATATACCATATATACTGTATAGTATATATATATATACTTTCTGAAAATTAGCATTTGATGTCAATTGGACATTTGTTCAGCAGCAAGCTAATGTAAGTTCCAGACAGGCCTGAATTAACGGCGTATGTTGCTCATACCTTAAGCCCCATATCAGGCATGACCCACCTCTTCCTTTCAGTGGGTTAGAGCAGCAATGAAGCCCGGGGTCCTGCATGCTTTCATTCACAGAGCGTTAGCTTGGGGGGCTCTGCAGTGTGTTGATTTTGGCCCAAGACCCCCATCCTCCTCTGTCTTCCTACTCTTCCTCCTCAAGTCCCCATCTCCTGTAGCCTTTCATTTGTTTTCTTAACGCCTTGAGCTGAACAACCTGTCTTTGTCTGTCTGTCTGTCTGTCTGTCTGTCTTCTGGGAGAGTGTGTGTGTGTGTGTGTGTTCATGTTGATGGATAGCTTGGCACACACACACACACGCACACACGCACAGACAGAGAGACAGACAGTCAGAATACACACCATACTGTATGTCCACACCAGTCTCAGTCAGGCCATACCTCCCTGTTGGAAAGCCATAGTATATCACCGCTTCACATCAACACAGCGACGCCACTCCAACAAAATGACAGCTCCGGATTGGAGACTCGCACACACACACACACACAAACAGACAGCCTCTCTCTCAGAAAGTGATCCGGCTCGTACCCATGTCTGTGCCAGCCGGGATAGGGTGAACGTATGCATGACAAATGAAGTTTACAGGGAAAAATAAACCCAACCATCTAAATGAAATTGGACTGCAGCTATTCATTCCATGTAAAACCTGGTCAGCGTCCTGACAAAATCATCGCCTGTGTGTGTGTGTGTGTGTGTGTGTGTGTGTGTGTGTGTTTGTGTGTGTAGGTGTGTACATATGCATGCGTGTGTGTGTGTGTGTGTGTGTTAAATGGTTGTACAATTAGCTTGGCAGACCAGGCTGCAGTGCGCTGTGTGTTTATAAAGCACGCGTGCTATTGTCTGCGTTACATTCTCCCTGTCTACTCCTATTTGTTGACCGGGCCGTGCACGGCGTGCAACAGCGTCTGGTTGAGCCTGCGCCACGTGCCTGTCAGAATGACGAGCAAGCACCGGGCCATTTATCATGCCCCAGCAGACACAGGGCTCTGCGATTAAACAGGGTAATGAGCTGCTCTCAGCAGCGCAAGGCTAACCGTGAAGCTTCCCTCCTGAGATCCAGTTAGCATGTGCAGACTCCATAACCCACAGAGAAGCCCTGTAACTGGCTTTGTGTGGCCACACACACGCACACACACACACACACGCACGCAAGCACGCACAAGCCAGTCATGAACATAATGGATCTGTAGCCTGACGCTCTCTTACTCAAGTGACCCAATTAGGGAAAATAGCTTTGTAGGTTATTATTATTTTTTTAAATGTATTAAATGACCCTTGTTGAAACATACTGTCTGGCTTAGTCATTCATCACTATAAGATCCAGCCAGAAGATAGATTAACTCTAAAAAGGAGCTTTACGTTCATTAGATAATAGTAAGGTGTTGGGGAAATCCCTTTGCAACAAAGGAAAGAGAGAAATCACATTTCCAGATAGACAAAGGAGACAAATGCAAATAAAGCACAGAGCGGTGCTAGTTGCTGAAGAGTGACAGCATAGCTAGCACGGCAGAGAAATGAAGTAACCGTGTCTTTATTCAGCAACCACAAAACAGATGCTAAACCAGAGTTCCACTCATAAGTTTAAGAGGCTTGGGATATTGCCTTTGAGTTAAGGCACACATTTTTCAATCTGTCTCTTACGATTCTTGCGTCTCTAAAACACAGTGTACCATAGCAAGGATATGACAGGATGTCTGCTTTGTCTGAGGACTTAACGTCGTGAACCTAGTGTCACATTGTGATGGAGAGATCTTAAATTTCGGACGGGCTTAAAACATGACAAAAGCTTTGGCGAATGGTAATAAAGTTTGCTAAGTGTTTTTCACGACTGAGTGTTTCTTTCAGCCGACTGTAATCTTGTGGCAAATCCACTCCCAGCATTCGGTATGCAATGTGTTTACCAGTCATTTGAAAAATGGACAAGAGGCCCAGCTTGTGCCTATTAATCGTACGCTAGGCTTCTGTTTGAAAGTCACTGCAATCAGGAACCCCGGAAACAGCTGTCTTTGTAAAAGTCAGCCTCTGTCCCACAGCACCTGCCACACACAAAACACATCCCTCTTCAAGCATGTATGTGGATGACCTGATTTAGACCGTCTGAACCTGGTTAACTCTCCTATTTATATCTGCTTGTTTGACAGCGGGAGGAAAAGACTAGAACGCGTGGAGCCACAAGAGAAAACAATTTGTGAAAAAGCGCTGCATTACTTTGGCATTCTGCCTTGATTAATGAACTTTCTGAACCGCAAGCTTTCCACTGAAGGCCTTTGTTTCTGCCATTGGCTCCTTCTAGGTCTTGATTGAGATTTCCTCTCTGTTTCCCATAGTCACACTGTAGAGGCAAATAAGTGCAAATAAGCTACATGTTCAACGTTCAATGCAGCATACTGTACCAGCGTTTGCTTTCTATGGCAGTGGCCATTTTGAACAAACTCCTTGGTCTTGGATTGGTGTATCCTTGAACAACAATTGCAGCTCAATAGTTTATGCCCGCGATGAGTTGAGATATATGCTGGCTAGGCTGCTGCACTCCTCGCCTGTCCCTGCCAACATCTATCACTTCGAGGGCTAGCCAACAAGGAGGGCCATTTTCCCATCATCCATCAGTCAGCGAGGCCATTAATGGACCAAATGCATTGACGACTAGCACCAAGTGCTATTTGTCTTTTCTTTCTCTTGCTCCCTCTAAACGGTCTGTAAAATACTTCTCCCCATCCCATTATTTTGCTCTCTCTCTCTCTCTCTCTCTCTCTCTCTCTCTCTCTCTCTCTCTCTCTCTCTGGATGCTGTTTTCAACATCTTGGTTTAACTGTTCATAAATCACTTAGCAGATTTACTGTGATGCGCTCTGGCCGCGACCTAATTGACCCGCGGGCCGATCACCGTGCGGAGTGATACTGCATGTGTCAGTACCTTCGCCAGTCACACACACGATTCAGATACACTGGCCGTGTGAGTTTTCCAGCGTCCCTGAACTTTTAATTGTCTTTTCATGCGAGAGAATGGAATTAAGTCAGCGCCTTACAGAATAAAGTTTTTCTGGCCGGGCCCATTGTTTTCTTTGGCGGTCACGCTGCCGTCTGGTAGAACAGGCTTTTTTTATGTCTATAAATGGGGTCTTTTCATGAATCCATAAGGGAACGTGTGATTTCTGTAAAGGATTTGAGAGGACACGGCACCGTACTCAGTCAGGGGCCCCAGTGTTCACACACTACATCATGTTGATGTTAACATGGCATACTGGCCTCACTGTATATGAATCGCCATGGTACTTATCGAAATGGCTTGAAAAAGTGCCAGGGACAGGAACAACTGGAGCGGAGGAGTGATGAGAGGGGATAGTGAATTGCTTCCTGAGTCATAGAGAGAGAGAGGTTCAAGTGCATTCATTTTGCAGATAAATTAAGCAAGGCAGGGCCGTGATAAATAATGATGAGACAAGATTGAGCTTCTCTTGATTTTTGCAGCATGTTATAAAACAGTCTGAACTTGTTGTTTAGTTGAATATATGGGATTTGGTGCGGGTGATGAAAAGAAAGTGATTTAGTAGCTTTATGGTCTATGCATGTGTGTGCATGGAGCGAGCCAAAACAATGCTGTGACATAACGACTCATAGTGAGTGTTGTAATTGTAATGGTTGTGATTGTAATTGTAAGTAATTGACATTTTCAATATCCATCTTAAAAATGTTGCCGACCCTCAGACAGGCTCAGCACAGCCGGCCGATATATTTCTCAAGAGCCCCTTAATAGCTGCTGAGACGAAGGGCCTCATGTACGTACGTTAGCGAGTGCAACGTAAAAAAATGAGCGCAGCCAGATGGAAAATAGCACACGCTTTGCCATCCATAGGCGGACTTTGCTATTAGGCAAAACAGCCCTCCCTCTATCTCAGCTGTGCCACTGCACAGCACAGTGTGCAGCTACGAGCTAGCAATGCGTGTCATGTCAGTTTCAGAGAGACACAGTGAGTGAGTGAATTAAATAAAAGTTGGCAAAACAAAAGGCATTTAACAGAGCGGGCACAAAGATAAAAAAAAGTTAAATGAAGTTACCAGTTCATTTAGGACTCAGGAACTGTTATTTCAACAATTACATTTTAAGCTTGGGGATAACATATTTCATGCCAAAGAAATATGTCTATGATTCTAATACAGTACCATAATCTCATTACCTTCCACCTGTTCACTAAGCAATGAGACAAGACAGGCAGATAAAGGCAGATGCCTTCCACCAATACTCAGGGACATTGAGATTAAAAAGGATGCATAGAGAAAATATGGAAAAGGTAGGCTATACACTACAGCATATTTATAGCATAATACTGTATCTTGTATAGGAAATGTGTTTGCATTAATAATCTATAAACCTCTTCTCTTTTATAATACATTATAGACAAATTATTTGGGGTCAAGCTTTAGTTTGATATTCAGTTTGTAATAGATTTACAACCTGATGATGGAGCATTATCACGAGATACCATCAAAAAATGAACTGCTCTATTCTAATGCAAATATGATAACTTTTAAATAGAACAATCATCAAAAATGTTGTGACTGTCAAGTTAAAGGTATAATAAGCAATTGTAAGCTAATACACTTTGTCAACTAAATATCTCTTTTCGGTCCAATAGCTGCCCCTTCTCTCTGCGTGAAAATATCTGGTGTTTTTACAGAGCCCTGGCTCAGTAATTAGGAACACAAAGTGGTGCAGACTGTACCACAAAACAATATCCTAACCATTGTGTTTCCAATATGTAGGGCGGAGCCTTTCAGAAAGCAGCCTATGGCATTGAAGGGAGAGGTGTTTCTGTTTTGATTGAGTTCAAATATCAACAAGCTATCTCCAGAATTACCACAACTTTAAATAAATAAAATGTAGTATGCGAGTAGTCTGGTCTATACTCCAGCCGCCCATATATACGTAAATTGCGGCGCATGAAAGCACTGGAACAGCAGACTCAGAAAAAGAGAACAAGTTTAACGATCATGAAGTAGACCTATTTATAAATAGCCTACTTGTCTATATGTATCGTCAAACCTAAAGATAACAGGATAACAACATAATTCCACCCCAAGGGTAATAAAGCTCTAATTAAAGAAGTGGAATAAACATTTATTTTAACACCACACAAGCAATCCTTTAGCACGTCTCTCCATGGCCTGTGTATTCGCCTTACTGAGATTTATCTTGCCTTTGCATGCTTTCCCTGTTCCAAAAAAACGTGCTCACTGGGATAACATCTGCTTTTCAAAGGCAAATAATTTTCACGGTAAAACCGACTTGCGCTTTGCATAGCAGTTTTTCATACATTCAACAGAATAGGTCATCTCTCCTTGCTCATCTCCTCCCATATTTTTGCGCGACACTCCCAATCTCCCATCGACCCTCTCATGAATGCATATGCATCAATAGGAAAGCGCAACTTGCGATCCTATGTTTTTTCAGCAGGCAGAATTGCGCTTTAGCCATGTGGTAAAACCATGATGGCAATATTGTACAATACCATCGTGTTTTTTCACGCATGGTGCGACGAAATTACGCATAAAAAGGGCGCTAACACGTTAGTACATAAGGCCCAAAGTGTCGGTTCCCCAAGGTTTTGTCTGTATACCACCCCTTCCCCCCAAAACCTGTTGCTGAAAACCAGCCTTTCTAACCTCTAAGCTGCCCGGTAATTGGTCTAGAGCTCTTTGCTGTACAGCTGGTAAAACCAGTGTTTGGCTTGCCACCCGTATCTTATTAATGAATAGATCATCCTTATAGAATGACCGTGGCTGACTGTGGTCCTGTACATCACAATGGATTTAGCACAAGTACAGCAGGATTATGCTGTTTGATCCTTTGGTTGTGTAATGGGTAGTGAACACTGGTGCCAGGATAGAGGTGAAAACACATGCTAATGTGAAAAGCATGGAAATGGATTACAGTAATGTAACACAATCTCCATAATATCCTGGGACCCATGACCTTTTCAAACAAATTGTTCATAGCATAACTAATTAATGCTCATGGCCAATTCGTAGAGAACTGGCGGACAACTGTCCACATAAAATAATAAATATTGCCATTTAGTTGCCACCAGACTAGTAAAGGGTGTTCTATATGTATTTTGTAGTTAACAATATTTATTTCCAGGACAAAGTGTGGTACAGTAGCTTAAAGGTACACACCTAAAATGCAATATAGTGCCCCCTGAACCCCATATGTGCTTAAGCTTACTGTTTGAATGTTGAGTTCTTATTAATGGACCCATTCCATGAAAACCAAGTATTTCTAGTTGTTTTTGGAATTAGCAATGTTGATGTGACATGGAGACGTAGTAAGTCTTTCAAAGTGGACTGTTAGCTTCCTGGTCTGTATTGGATAAAAAAGGGAGAGAGGCAGGGAAACAGGCGAATGAGAGAAAAGTGCATATGTTGCATTATAGACCTCGTCAGTCGTGTCATCATGGAAGAACTTCAGAGGCTAAAATTCAAAAGTGAATATGATTATAGTTTCGTTTTGGGATGGCATGCCCCCGTTTTATTCACTGCTACAAAATGTTGCTTTTGGCATATATTTCAGATAGTTTGGGGTCTTCGTTTACAAGATCATTTACTGTATATGCTGTTTGCTAACTGCAAAAGTGAAAAGTCAACTACCGGCGCAGATTACACGCGTCACAGATCGAAAGGTTTACATATAGCCGGTGCGAGCGGGTGGCCTCCATATCATACCTTCTTGTTTCTGAACGCAAGGTATCCTGTTCATGACCCTATCTCTTCGAAAATGTGCACATTTCCAAAAGGATCCAGGAAGCTAGAAGTTATAATAACTACTATTTTAGAGGTGTTTTAACAATGTTAATAATAAACACATGGTTGTGAATATGAATCATGGTGTTATGAAAACGTGTCAAATAAATACTTTGAGACTGTGTGTGTCTATTACATACTGTAACATTGTTGACACCTTGCTGGACTGACTGTTACGCTTTGCGCAGGTGAGTGTGAACCCCCAGAGAACAGGCTTTAGACCATAGGATTTTATGTCAATATTTT
>JAODTR010018735.1:0-20049 GCA_025399935.1 Amblyopsis rosae
TCTTGCAGACATACATGATACATACAGAGAGAGAGAGAGAGAGAGAGAGAGAGAGAGAGAGAGAGAGATGATAGTATGACAGAGAGCTCTTGCTGTGGCCTGAGGTTAACAGTGCCACAGCTGGCCAACTCATTCCGCACAGCTACAGATCTCATAATAAACATCACATGGGTAGTTTGGCCTGGCGGCCATAGATTAAGTCGGGGCTGTTAGCTCTTTAAAGACGGCTCCATGTTGCAGCCAGTCAGGACCCTTTTATGGAGATGCTGGAAGTGTTTCAAGTCAGGTGAGAAGGAAGGCCAGGAGGGTCGTTTTGGTTCAGAGCGAGGGCGATTTATCCCCTTCAATCAGTATAATAATAATGAAGACCCAACCAGCACGCCACGGTTGTGTGTGATTTACAGCGGCGCTGCCCTCCTAATAAACATGTTTATCTCTCCCCTCTCTCCTCTGCTGTGTCTCCATGCAGAGCTGCAAAGCAGTCCAGGTGGCCAGTTCACCTTTCGGCCACTGCCCCCTCCGCCGCCCCCACCCCACTCCTGCACCTGTGCCCGCCCGGCACCGTACGCTCAAGTCAGTCTGCAGAGGAAGACCATGCCAACGCGCTGCCAGGCCAGCCAGGGCAGCCAGGGGGCAGACGGAGGAGCGGGCACAGACCCGGCACAGCTCCACAACAGCTGGGTGCTGAACAGCAACATCCCCCTGGAGACCAGGTGAGAGGCCGTGGTCACGTTCCACCATTCACCGGGGATGTTACACAATACCTGGTGGCTTGCTGTAGTGCCTGGTTGCTTATCCATGTCTCATAGCTTCCTTTTTCTTCATCACATCTAGGGCTGCTCGATTACAGATAAAGTAATAATCGCGATTATTTTGGTGAATATTGAAATCACGATTATTTAATACGATTACTTATTGACTTTGGATAGATTACTACACCTAAACAGTAAAACAAATGAACAAATGAAAACAACTGTGAAATGTCTCCTAATACATTTTATGTTGTTTTGTTAGGAGACAAAATTGAAATCACAATTATTATTTGAATAATTGCACAGCCCTAATCACAACAAATAAGTTGACTTACATTTGCAGATTTACTTATTTGTTATTTTATTTTATTAGTCTGTGTCGTACTTTCCTTTAACAGACAAATAAATGTTCTGCCACAACTCAGCGCACCTAACTTAATTGAACCTTGTTGAAATGAAAATGTTTGCAGTTACTTCTGTCTGAGAAGTGATGTTTGATTGAAGACTAGTGTTGAAATGTTGAGTCGACAAACTCAAAGAAAACACAAGACTTTAGGTTTGAATGCAAGAATAAAAGAGTCACTAAGAAGGGTATATGTTGCCTTGTACTGTACAGAGGGTTTTTTGGAACACCCTGGTAAACCCCAGGACCAAACAACATTCGAGAGTCTTAACAAGTTGTTCCAAAAGCGATAAGATTAAATGAATATATCTTGAGTTTTATATTTATATCTGAAAATTCACTTTGGATAAAAAGTGTCTGCTAAATTATATAATTTTAAATGTAATTGGAATTGCATCAAAATGAAAACTACTGTATGCTGTTTCTCAACTTTGTATTTCTGCTCTTTTAATGCCAAATGCATTCTCAATCCAATATTTTCTAAATGCAATCTGATTCCAAATGTTTGTGGAATAAATCCAACAAAATGACTAAAACAGTCTCCACGCAAGTTATAATTGGTCAGAGAATTATATGGTAGATTATAATTTGCGAGATTGTTTTTGTGGAGATGCGGCAAGGCCCAAAGAATCCTTGTGCATCTTTAATAGCGTCTGGGATTTTGCATTAAATGAGTTAGGATGAGATTGGCAGGCTGCCAAGTCAGTAGAAAAGGTTTTAATAAGATATGAATCAGGCCATAATTAGATCTTCACTCATTTAAAAGAAAGGAAGAATAAAATTACCTTCAATGACAGTTTAAATTAATCATTGACTAGGTATAAATATCAAGACAGTAATTTATTGTAATTTTGACTTCAAATGAAAATACTTTTTTTTTTACAGTATTTTACTGTTGATACATATTTCTTAAATATGTCCTTAAATTGCATCCTGTATATAAGATATCTGTGATCTTGCCAAGAGGCTTAGTCAGTCTGAAATGGAAGGATGTTGGAAATCGATCCTTTTTTTCCCATTCAAATAATAGATCAACATGGGTTTCAATCCATAGATTTACTTTTAGTTTAGAGTGTTTTTCTATCTTCCAGGCTGCCATCAGAAAAATCCCAGGTGTGAGATACTATACAAGTATTTACAAACCGACCATGTGTTGGACATACCATCGAATTCTGCGCGATGTTTCTACGGCCTTATTAAAATGCGGTACAGAAATACCCAGTTCACTTTATAGCATATTTTTAATACCCAACTTATTGTAACAAATTTCCTTGTTCTAGATGTTTTCTTGATACTTATTTGACAAATCACTATTGAAATGCATCGACATTATGCCAGTGGAGATTAAGATTGTTTGAAATACACAATGGATTTCTAATTCCATTGTGCAACCGTTATGTTCCTAGAGAGGTCAGATGGTGTAAGCGGTGGGATGCAGGTATAGATATTCAATGTATCTGATGGGCTCTCTCGCTGGGTGTGTTAAGAGGCACATCGGACGCCGGGACCGTAATATACATTGAGCGTTGCTTGGCTCTTCTCCTTCTCCTCTAATCTTCAGGAAGTTAGCAGGCTCACACTGAGTGGCATACTGCGTAACTGAAGCTAGGCGCACTGGTGAACACGCAAAGTAGATTCTTCTACACACACACACATAGTACGAAGGCACATGCACATGTGCTCACGCACACCCGCATGTGGGCGGAGGCAATCCTTGGGCCATGCTGTAGACATCGACCTCCCGGAGAGGAAGAACTCTCATTTTCCTCCTCTCTCGGGGGAAATCTGCCCTCTGATATGAATATAGAACTTCCTGGGCGTCGCCCTTGGATATTGTCTGAGGAGATCAAAGGCAGAGAGACAGGAGAAAAGTATTTCTAAGGGCGCAGAGCAGACAGAGAGGGAGGGGGCTTGTTGTTGGGGTGTGCACCGTATTCTTGGATCAATGTCATGTTTTCCCACTAATGCTGATCTCTTCCTTTATAATGCATTATGAGCACAAACAGCAGAGCCATGTAGAAGAGAGAGTCGCGTCAACTCTGTTCACGCCAATGGACCGTTTTTTTTCACAGCAGTCCCAGACGTTAGCGGCAAAAACTATAAGCGCCGTATAAATTATATTGTAAATGTAAATCCATGCATTTATTGACTAATATTGACAACTAATTACCAACAATGGCAGTTCTCTATCTGTATTTAGTGATTCAGATTGCCCACCAAGCACTTCCTGGAACTGTTTTGTTGAAAACCGTTTGAACTTCCGTCAGCGCGACCCTCTCATGGTTCTGCACCACACCAAGCTGATTATGGCATTTGCTTAAAAAAAACTATTATATGAAATCATTAAAATGCCAGAATGCTAAAGGTAAATGTGTGTCTGAGGGAATTGTGCTGTTAGTACAGGTTCCTGCAGTCTGTCTGTCTGTCGTGCACGCCCTAAATCCATCTCTGGTCAGGAGACGACCTGCTCCTGAACTCGAAAGCGTTTTGCTCCTCCTTCCATAGCCCCCCTGCCTCCTCCGTCTGAGTCAGAGCCTGCACAGGTCACAGGGGTGTGGTGGACGATTGATGCCTCCGTCTTTCATTTTAGGCACCGCCGGAAGGCCTCTGGGAGCAGGAGAGGGTTTTTTGGCGTGCCTGTGTGTGGGAAGGGTGGGGGGGCATAAGAACCGATAGGAGGCGGGTATGCGAAGTGACAGATAGAGTGATTGAAGAAATGGGGTCAGAAGATAGATGCAGAGAGCTAGGCACTGGTGAGGGTGAGGAGCGCACCGGGTGTCAAGGGACGCTGTCAGGACGCTGTCCCGGCCAGTAAGCGACCCTTCGCTGAGGACCATCCGGGGGGCCGGGGGCTCCGCTACCTACTAGCAGTCTGTGACCTCTCGCTCTCCCCTGCATGGACACAGTAAACACCTCGGCAGGCCGCAAAGCTGCCCTGACACATCGCGCTCACAGCCAGACGTGTTCAGTATTAACAGTGGAAGACGGACACGGTAACCCTGGGCAATCACCGCTGTCAGTCACTCTCAATGTTACTGTCTGCAGGAAGGCTTTTGTTCTCTTTAAAATGAAAGAAGAAAGGAAAGAAAAACGTTGCAGAGGAAAAAATATGAAGCTCGCCCTCAGGTTGCTGCCTTTAATAATAATTCTCAGCACATAACTGTGCTGCGTGAATTGCAATTTTTCTTCTTTCTGACTGACCAGAGAGTCGTTGTAAAAGCTGTACTGTATGTGAATGTACATGACATTATCCATTATGGATAATGTGGGGAGATTTCCCATGTCCCATATCTTCTAACTTTCCATATCCCTCCCATCTCAAGTGTTTTACCCAACTGTCTGGGTGCAAAACAGATAGATGCTGACAGATCTTGCCATGGCCATCTGTCATCTGACACACTCCTTTTTGGGTTTAGATGCATTACACGAACTCGGTTCCTGTTAAGTAATACAGTGATGTGACTTAAGCAGAGGCTTTAATGAATCTTAAAAGCACTAGAAAACAGCCATGTGTCAACGTTCATGACAGCTTCTTTTTTTCTTCATGTAATTATGCCTTTTATCATGTTTGTTGGTCATACAGGCTTAGAGGCATTTGTTTTTCGTGATACAAATTTGACCAGAATACAGATTTTGTATTTAACGGCAGTGAAATTTCTTCCATGGAGGATTTAATGTAAGTTGATGAAATGTATTGCATATGTCCTCCCATGCATAGTTACAATTACGATTTACAGTTAATGCGCTCTTAGTACTGTGAATGCAACATGGTAACTACAACATGGTAAGTCCTGTTCTTGTTGTGGTCATCTGTGCACAATTGCAGAGAGCAATTAACATACTCTGCATGCACATGCATTAACATACTTTGAGGTTAAGGCACCAACTGTTTCCATGTTTGTGGCTCGCAGGTTCAAATGCCCACTCTAGATGTAAACACTAACAACAACAGTAGCAGTAGGCTATGCTGTTTACACAGCCGTAGTTTGTGTACTGTGGGCTGGTCATGGTGTGATGTATTGAAGCTCTACACCACCCTTTTGACAGCTACATCTTTGAGCACTATTAAAAGGTGGCTGTCAGGTCCCTTTAAATGAGTTTCAGTCCTGTCAAAGCAGGAATGAATTTCACAGACCACATATTTGCATAATTAGGATCAATAGCACGACATTGGATACCTGAGAGAAGGTGAAGGCTGCGTTGCGCTAGGTTAATTGTCGATGCATCCAGCTAGGGGCATTGACATGCCTGCAGAATGCCTGCAGATGGACAGAAATCCATGTGGCTCTTGCCAACAGCACTGGGTCATTGTTTGTGGAGCATTATAGTGGGACAGTGTGCAGCTGTGCTGTATGCTGTTGTGAAGAGGACTTGCAACTAGGTTGGCCTCCTGTGAGTAATGCCTCTAAATCCCTGCGTGTGAAATTGTTAAAGTCAGGCGAGAGTCTGGGAGGCCGTCTTCCAGCCAGTCATAATGCGCTCGAGCACCAACCGTCTCCCCAATACTGCTGCTTAACAGCACATGCTTCTTAATGCCATTAGTGCCATAACCAGTTGTAAGCTGCTTTGGATAAAAGTGCTTAAATGACCTACTTGCTTAATTGCCGTGTCTTCCACAGGCACTTCCTGTTCAAGCAGGGCTCTGGTTCGTCTGCTCTGCTGTCGGGGGCGGGACAAGGATACCCTCTGACGTCCGGCACGGTGTACTCGCCCCCGCCGCGGCCGCTCCCGCGCGGCAGCGTGACCCGGCCGCTGTTCACCTTCAACAAGCCCCACCGCTGCTGCAACTGGAAGTGCACGGCCCTGTCCGCCTCGCTGCTAACCCTCACCCTGGCCCTGCTGCTCACGTATGTCATCGGTGAGTAGCCCGCTGTGTCGCCGCACTGTCACCGCACCTCTGCTGCTCTGTCAGAGATGGAGAGGGCTATTTCGGGTTTGTTTTATAGCTCAGCAAAGATGGATCATATTTTCAAGAAGGCATGCTAGAGAATAGCTTGTCAAGAGGCTCCTCCTAACTGACCAAAGAATCAATTACGCAACCAAGATAACAGCCTGACTTTTCAAGCTTGCTCCACTGCTTGCTCTGTTTCACATATCAGTCTGAGAACTCTCAGCTGAAAACTGTTATGAACTGCTCTTATTGGTTTAATGTGGTCCATTTGCTTCCTAATGATAGAATTGACAACAACAGTATCAGCACTGACTGGTGACGAATTCGTTTTATTTGAAAGGGTTTTTAAATTGAAATAGATGGATTTAACCAGTATAAAGAAAACAACAATACAGGAACGCTTGCACATGAAACTACTGGACATAATAAAGGTGGTAGATGGGATAAATAGATCATAACCGGATGGGATTTCACACTGTTCAACAATGGTTCAGATGTACATATTACTTAAGTAAGTAATTACTTAAGTAATATTACTTATTACTTATTAATAATAATAATAATAATAATAATATTTGGACATAAAAGTAGTAGACACTTCACTTGGTGACAGATATCCGTAACCTATAGCTATTGTGTGCATGCACACACACACACACGCACACACATAACATTATATGCTGCAGGAGGCAAATTCATTTTTATGTCCTGCGTCATTTTATTGATGACAAACTTATTTTTTTTCTACAGTTTTTGACAATGTTTATTTTGTAATTTAGGTTTTGCCTTCCACAGATATAATACTCCTATTTTCATTTTAGTTGCAGAAATTATGTCTAGTTTACATCTTGTTTTTTTATTATTTCCTTGTAAATAAACTACACTTATATTCGCTGGAGCAATACAGACATTTCTGCAGATTAGTGAAAACAGCATTAAAAATAAAACGTAATACTAGAGGAGATTTTAGTTTTCTTGTTTATTTTTAATATATTATTCATCTCTTCATTCAAAGCTTTAAGGAATTTTGGTGTATGATAATGCTGAAGAAATGATTTTGTTGAATGATTTATTATTCAATCAAAAATGTGCAAGGGATTTTGTGATAGGAAAAAGCTCCCAACCACTCTGTTCCGTCAATTTAAAATAATCCCGGGATCTTCATCTTTGATCAACCGCTCTGGAACAATTCTGGAACACCTATAATCCTGGCCACAGGTCTTCAGAGAGGGGGAAGCTTTGCCATCTTCAAATCCACAATGCACTCAGACAAAGTGAAACACTGTATGACAATCAGTCATCGATAAGCTTTGAATGCACCATCCCCAGTTCCTGCTCAACCTTGGCCGGGCTGTTTGCCCTAGACACTCATCTGCCACATACCATAGCCCCAAGTGCTGCTCATTGGGTGCTCCGCCCGGCCAGATAATTTCCCCCCCCGTAGTGGTGTTCAAGGTTGTGTAGGAGCATGCAGGGGTTTGAATTAATCACACATGCATGCACACACACACACACACACACACACACACACACACACATATGCATATAAAAAAGACACACACACACACACACACACACACACACACACACACGCACAGAATGCACGTGCACACAGATACTCACATGCACACCCAAATCCATGCAGATTAATCCCCAGGCTGAACCATGCTATTCCATTAATGTCCCGGCCTCGGTAATTAGTGCGTTAGTGAGGAGCGTGAGTGATGACTTGGAGACGACATAACCTTTTAATTGGTGTCACGCTCCACTCCTGTTTGGCAATGATTGAGCTCTATAGTGACGTCACCATGGCAACCGCACCAATGTACCGTATATGGGCCGTACTGTATGCATAGACTGGCATCGGTGGTAAATCAAAGATATTCAAACACAAGATTTAAGGCGTCATGGAGCTAATATCTTTTACTAGTTAGAGGGGGTTAGACCCCGGGCTGGCACCCCATGATTAGGTTTGTTCTTTGCCAAATGATTCATTGATTTTGATTATTCAATTAAGGGGCACTGACAGAATAAAACAATGTTTTAAGCAGGCAGATTGGATTGGGAAGTAACTGCTGCAGCTTAGAGCTCTATCCATCTCCACATAGTTATCATGTCTCCGTGAATGAGGGCGCTGGGTTTCTGTGTAATGTTGATCTGCTCTCAGAAAAGTCACAGGGAAGATGTATTTAAATGTTTTCCACGTTATTATTGTAGAGCATTGACCATTATTTGAACGCAACACATGTTAATTATATATAACTAGAAAATATTGGTTTAAAACAGCAATCATGCTGGTTGAACGATAGTGTGCAGGCACTGTTTGATTGACATCTCCCTGACTGCCTATGTCAGTTTTGTTCTGACAACTTCTTATGGTTGGTTCTTATGGTTGGAGTGCAGTTTGCAGATGTCAGCAAGCATCCACAACAGCTCCAGCCAGTCACATTTAATCCCCTAGAGAGAGAAGGCTGATGCATTTTGGATGCATTTTCACAAATGTACTTTTTCAAGGCACTCTAGTGAATTAGTAAAACAATGATCCACACATCGGATGGTAATGGTTGGTGTTAACTATTATTAACATTAAGGCTTTTAATCAATAACGATAGGCTACTATTCATAGTGATGAGGCACATATAAATCGAAAATGCTACTGTAGAGGCGTGGTAATGCTGATTAGTGTAACTTGGCTGGCACTACCTGTGGAGTAATGTTTTTATTATCTCCATCATCGCAGAATGTGGACCGTCATGGAAAACAAAAATCAATGTTAAATTAGACTTTATGAACATGGCGCCGGTGACTGATTCATTCATTTGTAGAAAATGAACACAGCAAATAATGAGGTGATGATATTGCGTCTCAAATTAAGCTTTTCCAATTAGCACAACAACAGAACTGCACATGATTGGAGAGATAAAGAAGCACTGGTCCCTGTTGTGAAGAGGTAGGAAGACAGTGCCCTCTTTCTCCACTCCCCTCCCCCCTTCCCTTGGTGTTGCATTGGCTGTGAATAGCTTGGTTAATTTGTTTACATCTCCCTCCGCACCCCTCCCTCCTGCAGTTGTAGCTTGTTATTAAGCACAACACGCTGCTCGTGAGAAGCGGGCATTACGAGAGCTGCCGGAGCCTTTAAGGAGAGATAGAGGACAGATAAAGATTGTGTTTGCAAGCTTCACGATTACTGTTGCTCACGACGTCAGTAGGAACTCATTTTGGGTGTCGGCCGTTCGGCTGTGTACTGTAAGCCGTGGCTCTGTGAAGCACATGGACTGCATTCGCCGCTGTTTACCGTTCAGACCTGTTTTGTCTGTGTTGGGCGCACACCACACTGGGCTAACCGTAGCGATCTTCATTTGTTGAAGCAAATATGAGGAGAGAGCGTTACGTGTCACTTCTGAAAGAACAGCGTCGCTATGGCAACCTAGGCTTCTGACTCAGTTGAAGTCAGCAGCATGCTGCAATCAAATAATCACATTGGAAATTACACTTCATATAGCCATACAGACACAGCCTTGGCCCTTTACCCTGAAATAATAATTCCTCAAGTTGTTTAGCAATACATTATCCCCAGGGACACTTTCTGTAAAGGTTGTAAACAGCAACATGTTCTCTTGGTGTAATTCTTAGTGAAATTATAAATACTTCACTATTCAAGTGGTATTGTGATTCAGTGAATGGTATACATGGAACATAACATCTTTGCATGGGAAAGCAAAACAATATTTGTGTATCCAGTATGTTGTATATAAGTTGGTATTGTTAGGCATGCATATGCCTTCAGCAATTGAATATTGGAAGCATTCTAGGTCATGATAAATAGGATAGACTAGGTAGCCTAATAGTAGTTGTTGATTGTGTTATAAGGATCTACTGTGCAACTACTTTTGTCTGGCAGTGATAACCAGCATGCTCTGAATAGCAGAGTGGACTGCAATCTATTCTCAAAGCAGGTGTTGGGTGGGAGACACATGCAATGTTGTGTGGGTGTGCCAAGCTTCCTTGGAGGGTCAGTGGAGCACAGGGAGGCTTACTGAAGTTACAGCTCGTCCTGGTTTTAATGGCTTACTGCTCTTTCCCAGTGGAAGATTATTTGCGTAGATGGTTGCTTGGCTGCCCTGCTTTCAGGCTTCCTTCCTTGACGGAGGGCAGCTGGCAAGCCAAGGCAGTCAGCGTCTGATGAGGTAGCATTCACATTGGCATTAGGGTTAGCATTAGCATCACCATTAGCATTACCAAGCCTCATTGGAAAGATATATATTTTTAAGAGTGCACTGGTTCAGAGCCCAGTTTGACTCGAGCAAACTGTCACACATAATGACTCAATCACTCGCATTTCGGCGCCGCTGTGCTCTCCACTGTGCTTTGCTCTTTTTAATCTGCCGCTGTCTTGTCTCAGCAGACCTTTTCTTAAAATGTGATGTTTAATTATAGCACATTGTAAAATCTTTTTGACTATGCACTCTCTGTGTGCACGCTTCTGGCATACAGTACAGTAATATGGGCTTGTAGTGTATGAGAGGACAAAGAGATGATTGGGGGCATACAGTCTAAATACAGTCTGTGTTTCTCCATTTTAGAGCCGCAGTATAAGTACAGTACCGTACTGTAATTGTGTGTGCGTGCGTGCGTGCGTGCGTGCTCGTGTGTGTGTGTGTCTGTGTGTGTGTGTGTGTCTGTCCACCTGCTGGAGGTATCTAGCTCCTCTCAGCCAGTCCCTTCATGCCTCATTGGGAACTGTATCGATTGGTCCACTTTCTCTTTGTTTTCAGACCCCTATTTTGGTCCTCTGATGCAGCGCTAAGAAACTCACTAACCTTTGCTAAAAAAACCTTTGGTCAAATTGCTTTAAATGGTCAGACAGGCTTTGGTCAGACGTCTGTGAGTGGTGAGAGAGCCCTTTGGTAAAATGTCTCCAGAAGGTCAGACAGGCCTCACTAAAATAGCCTTGATAGCTCCAATACATCGCCAAGCACACACACACGCGTGTGCACACACACACACACGCACGTTCTTACAAAATGAACTCAATAGGTGTACACACATCAACAACTCACACAATGACGCACCGAGTCGGACCGACGTTAGCACAACCATTGAGATGCACAGGACCTCACCGTGCGTGACTGTAAATGGCAGTCGAAAGCCGCTGCTGTATTTTAGCTCTCAAAGGTGGCAAACATGATTGCCTGAGGGCTATCTATCTAACATGCCGCTGATTTCCTGTTCACTTAGCGCCGGCGTCGCTCTTGTGACTCAGCTCTCTCTCCGCGCGTTCTCTCAGACAAGGACGGAGGAAGGGAGTCAAAGACACAGGCGGAGAGGAGAGGAGATGAGAGGAGAGCAGGAGGCAGATAAGAGCAACAGAGGAGGCGTTATGTCAGATGAAAGAATAACAGGGGAAATAAATGAGCGCGTGGACGTAGCGGGGAGCGTAGTCGGGCTCGCCAGCCAAGTGGGAGAAGCGAGTCGCCACGGCAACCCCCGCTTTTATCCCTCTGTCTCTGCTACCCACCCAGATTACCAAGGTCACGTTGACAAGACCGGCATGTGACGTTAAGAAGGCAGATGTGTGTAACACACACACACATGCACGCACAAACACACGCACACACACACGCACACACACACACACACACACACGCACAACACACACACACACACACTAAACCCTACTGCGCACCCAAACCCACCCACCCACCACACTGACAGCCATGATAGTAGTATTAGCAGTTGTCAGGGGGCTTGCGGAGGAGTGTGAGAAAAACACTCCATCTCCTCCCCGACGTCAGGTGGGGGAGCCAGGAGGGCAGGCGGACCCCACGGCAGTGCACCTCCACTAAGACATGTTTTATGTTGTTTTATCCGTCGCTCCCCTTCGTACACACACACACACACACACACACACACACACACCCACACACACAGACACACACCCTCCCAATACGGCTTCCTTCTCCCTCTCTCTCTGTCTCTCTCTCTCGTCTCTTCTCTCTCCCCATCCATCCCTCTATTTCTCTCTCTCTCCCGCTTCTTCACGTCTCTTCAGGGGTTTGGGGTTTATCTCGGGGCTTGCCGAGCCAGGCAGGGCTTTACACGAGCAGTTGCTCACTGTACATTGCCGAGCCACTCGAAAAAAATAACTGAGCAGATGATGCTTTTGAACATGCTCGACGCCTGAGCGTAGAGTCGGTAGAGGCAGCGTTTAGCAGCATCTGTCCGAGAGGGGTGAGCTCGCTGGTTACGCTCGGGGTTTGTTTCCTCGCGTCTGAGAATATTGATAAATCATTTTTAAGCGACTGCAGTACTACCTTGGCTCTAATGGTTATTGATAAGGCAGTATATTCACAGTCAATCTCTTTCTTTGTGTTCCCCGAGGCTTGTCAGGACCCGCTACACACACGCACACACACACACACACACACACACACACACACCGGTTTAACTGCTTCCGCAAACCCAGGCTCCCTATGCACACGCACGCAAACACACACAGGCATGCAAATACAGCAGATATAGATATTTTCTTCCCCCACGCACATTTATCGTACCTCGCTTTATTCTCCTGCCGTTATAACATCTAAAACATCCCTCATCGGAGCCCAGAGATAATTATCTCGGTTTAATACGGGCACACCTGAGAGCACCAACAAGAGACGACAACAAAGGCGAGGCGTTATCAACGGCAGCAGCTGAAACAGTCTCTTCACTTTAAACCTGCCTTCCAAGAGAGCCCCGGGGAAGAACAGAATTTGCCGGTCCACAGATATCATCTATCACATTCACAATAAAGATGTGACATCCATACGTCTTCTCTGCGCAGCTGGAAAAGTAACCAAAAAAAAATGTTGTGCCAGAGGTTTCAAACTACCTCCCCCTTCCCCAGTCCACCCCCTCTGCTCTTCCTCAAAGTGCAGTGGCAGCAGCCCACCTAAACTCCATCCACAAACACGGGCCCCCACAGACTTTCCCTCTGTCTCCGGTCTGTCTCGTGGTCAGAGCGGCAGACAAGGCAGTACCCACATCAAGCATCTCTTCCTGTAACAGCCGGCTCTTTCCAACCGCCCCCCCTCCTTTCCCCGCGCGGTGTGGCTGGAATTTCTTGCCAACCTGCCACCTCTTTTTCGTGGGGTATAGCTGAGAGGTACGGTACAGAAGTTATACCCCCCCCCCCAAGCCTCCCCTCAACCCCCTGCTATGAGCAGAGCCATCCCATTACGTCTGGCAGTCATCTCACTGTCACACTGATCAATGATTCATGCGCGCCAGAGCCCGGGCCTGTTAGCTCGCCGCTCGGCTGCCGGCTGCCACTGAGGGTGGCGGCTGCCGCTGCTCTCCCGTATAATGACGCCACTCGTGTGTGTGTGTGTGTGTGCACGCGCGTGTGTGTGTTTAATGGAGAGAAAGAGGGAGAAAGAAGAGAAGTATATATATAGTTAGACAGCCAAGGAAAGGGAATGGGACCCAGGGAACAGAATGTGGTCTTTGTGGCTGCACATGCTTATATTTGTGCACTTTTTATTTGTTTGTGTATGCACAATGTGTGTGTGCGTGTGTGTGTGTGTGTGTGTGTGTGTACCAAAATGATAAGGCAGCGGTAGGTGTGCTTGCGTTTGAAACAGCGGGCTACAGTAGTTTGTGTCAAGCGTGTGCCCACTGTATGCATGTGCGCACACGTGCACATGCAGATACTTATGTGAGTTACTTATGAGTGTTCATGTCCACGCGCACACAAACACACACACACATCATAACATTTCGGTCTTCTTATCCCTCCGTGCTCCGCTTCACGCTCGCGTACACAAATGCTAAGTGTTCTTGTAAAAGGTCAACAGCCGTGGAATGGTGAGACACAAACAGAGAGAGAGAGAGAGAGAGAGAGAGAGACAGCGAGAGAGAGATGGGGGGTGGAGGGTTGTTGAGGAGGAGGACATGAAGAGTTTTTTCTTGAGGGTGGATAGAGTGGTCGAGTAGGAGAATGAGGACCGCTGATGAGGGCTGCACACAGAAGCAATTCAAACGAGTGGAAGGTGGTAGAGAAGGTGGTGGAGAAGGTGGTGGTGAGGGCGGGGAGAGCATCTGAGCAGTGGTGGAAATACCGTATAACGTATACGGCGTATCGCTTCAGGGAGAACTTTTTCATCCTTCACTGAGCACTCTTCCACAGTCTAATTTATGAAGCCCAGATGGGCCGTTCCACCCCACTGCAGAATGTAAAGCAAACACTGTGTTCACCGGAGAAACTTTCATCCCAATTGAAGGCTCCCTGATAATGGGCCGCGGTTTTTAAAAGGAAGCCCGCACAGAATTTCCTCTGCGTCTATCTGTGTTAAATGAACTGAGATAATGACAGACATCGGTACATTCTGCTGTGAGCTTCTCTCTCTCTCTCTCTCTCTCTCTCTCTCTCTCTCTCTCCCTCTCTCTCTCTGCATATTTCATTAATTCTTCCAATCAAGTGACAGGAGATGCTAACACCACCCGTCTACCTGAGGTGGATATTCGTGCACCATTTAAGCACCACGAAATGACAAACAAAAAATTTGATTATTTAGCGAACTTCATTGTCGTGGCGACAAGTCGCTATTTTCTCCACCGGCATTAGAGTGTGTCATCACAAGTAATTTCACGGAAACATATTAATGAGAAAATCCCCCCACATGAAAATGAAAAAAAAAAAGAAAGACAAAGTACAGTGGAAATTATTTTTGAAATGGCTTGTTCCCACGCTGGAGTCGAGCCTGTGTGCGTCCATGTCTACTCTCGTCACCGACTGACAGTTCAATTAGTCTGAACTAAATGATGCATGACGTCCCCCTTGTGGCTCTGGTAAGCGTCAGTCTTCTGCTTTGAAGAGCTCATATTGTGTCTGAGTAGATAGTTAAACCAACAGAGGCCAAGGCTTGTCAGAAGTTGAAAAGTAGTGTGATTTTTGCTGATCCCCATAGATTACACAGTTGGAGCATGGGACCAAATCGGCTTCAACTCGCAGAGCTCATCACACATTTTCTATATTTTTCAAAGAGCAAACCTTTTTTTTAAGCCACTGCAATGAAAAGTGACAGTGAGACGCTTTGACTTATCTAGAGTTTTAATTAGGTACAGTGTTTCTCATCAGCTAGGAAGAAAAAAACTGTTATGAGCAGCTTTATGTGTACACAGTGCGTATGTACTTACTATTGGAAGTTATACATAACTTGGTCATGTTGAGCGGTTGTAAATGTGTTGGTTAAGCAGCCATTTTGTGTGCACCTCACAAGTGCATGTCAAGTGATGTTTGTGGTGTCAGCAATCAGCAGACAGAATGGAGACAGTTAAGGCTTTTGAAGTCACGCGAGCTAGAAGTTTCTTACCTTGATCTGCCTGCAGTAGCCTTCCACTAACTGTCACCAGTGCATAGTTAACTTTGTGATGTGGCTCGCCATGCTTGTTTGATGTGCTGAATGTTGGGGAATAAAAGAATAGAGGGAAAAAAATAAGGGAGAGAAACACCAAATGATTTATTTCATTTGCTTTGGTCTCTGTATCGACAAAGGGGCATCGCCTTTTTAGTTACTTTTAACTAGAAAATGAAAGGGATGTCAGTGTACAAAAATATCTAACGATATAACGATCAGTCTATATTTTTCAGTATTTTACTGGACATTTTATTGGCATGCTGGCAAGACACTAATTAATTTCCTTAACAACAGGTGTTGGTTGTTTTTATTTAACAGCATGTTGGATTGCTGTCCTTGTAAATCGTTTTACGGGTGATGGGGTGGGTGTGCGGGTTGAGGGGTTTAGTGAGTACCAGGAGGTGGTGGGGGGAGGTGTCACGGACCCTCCCCTACCCTTTGTTTTTTAAAAGGCCCATATGGATTGTGAATTGGCGACAGCGTTCAAAGCGTCATTAGCCATGCATAAAAGAGTGTGTTAGCGCTTTAATACCAGCCCTGGGCTGAGGCTCTGAAGATCTCCCTTAATTGCCCACCTCTGCCACACTACTTTCAGTAGTGTGTGTGTTGGTATGTGCGTGTGTGTGTTGGTGTGCCCGCGTGTGTTTCTCCTCCCCTGTATATGTATTAATTGCCCGTCGCCTCGCTGAGCACTAATAAGCACATAAACACAGCGAGGATGTGTACGATGTGAATGGCAGGAATAATGATCTGTCTTCCCTCAATTCCTCTCCTCTCTCTCCCACCGCATCTGATTGGCTGCCTGTGTGTGTGTGTGCGCGCGTGTGTGCATGTGCAGTGGTGCACCTGTTAGGGTTGACCTGGCACCTGCGTCATGGGGAGAACCAGCTGTTTGAGAACGGTGTGAGCTCAGCTGACCACCAGCAGGAAGACAGTAATGCCAGACCCACCAGCACAGTGCACCCCTTGGACGCGCTGAGCCCCGAACACACACATGCCGGGGACAGAGGTGAGCAGGCACACACGCACACACACACACATACACACAAATAAGGCAGGTAAACACACAGCACTAAGGATGCTTTGGTCTTAAATACATTGTGAACGGTGGCACATACCTGCTTGAAGTGGTAACACAGACACGCGGCGCTTGAAGTTGGAACATGAAACCATTTCTGTCGAGCTGTGTTGTGAGAAAAAGGAGGGCGACACAGCTTTTGGTAGACAAAAAGAGTCAATATGCACTGTGTAAAATTGCACAAACAGAATAGCAACACTTTAAACAAGCAACTGCTTATTACAGTGTTCCGCACACTGCTTTGTGACAATTGTTGGTTTGTGTCTACCTATATTTTATCCCAGACAAGTTAACAACAATGAGGCTGAATGAACAGATAAATTCACAGCTGAAGAATGTCCTTCTGCATACACAAATACCTATCCTAATCTGACAGACATTTCAACATTTTTTCAAGATTTTATCTTCTTCTGACACACACACACACACACACACACACACACATGCACAGGCACGCAAGCACAAAGATATGAGAAGACCAAAACACAGCTGACTACAGTGTTTCGTTAAATAAATATACATTTCTTCTTTTATACACATTTTCGTCTAACAATATTAGCCTTGCACGGCATCAAACTGAATTTTGACAGCGTCAGTTGAACTGTACCACGTATAATATTAGAGTATCGAGTTTAAATTCCTCCGGAAATATAAATATGAATTTTTAAACATTATGATTGGAACGCGTTTAGATTTATATCCACTTGCACAAATTCATATCGCATTTTATTGGATTATGCTCCTGGCCTGCATACATACTGTAGCACGCTTTGGCTACAATAATGATCTGTTATGATAGAGAGGCATCAGTCCAGTGATCAGCCCTGAACTGATTACTCACTCATTTGTTAGGTAAGATAATTGGTTAATTACGTTCCCCCTTAGCTAATACGTGACTGGAATAACCGTTCCACACGTTTGCCCGAGGAATAACTAACGCCAATTTAACCCCACGTGATATTGGACATTAATTGAGAGTGTTCTGGGCCATAGAGTCAGGCAGGGCACAGCAACCTTCATGGCTAGGTGGAGGCAGACGAATGTTACACTGGGTTCTGTTGGATGTCTTGTTTCAGCGCTTAACCGGTGAAAGTAAGATCCAAAATGCAACTGTCTGCATTTTAGGCAATGCGTGAGTCCCCTAAAGCAACTCTCGCTGATGAATCCTCACATTTTCTGGATTAATGCCCTCGTCAGCAGCTAAATCCTCTGATAGAACCCACAGCGGTATCCAAAAGGGAGAGTTGCGTTGTGACAATCCATTGTTTTGCCGGGAAAACCTCAAACCATATAATGGGGGAGGATGGGGGGGTTGGGGGGGGCACAGCTAAGGATGCGGTTGTGAGAGAGGAGAGAGGTTGTCTCTGGACAGAGGAGGATTAGAGATTAGGCCGTAATCTAGTGTGTCGGATTATCACACACTCGTCCTCCTGATCGCCTCTCACATCAATAAATCACACAATCCCCCAGATTACGCTGCCTGGGATTGTGGGTGGGAGACGGGAATACTGCAAGAGTAATGACACGGTAGGGAGGGAGGTGGGGGAGAGATGGGGAGAGACCAGTGATTGAGGGATGTTAATGGAGCTTTCTTCTCCAAAATGAGAAACACTTACACGGGGAGAATTAATTTAATTCAAAATGCGAGAGTTTCCTCAAACGAAAACGGTGTCATTTTAGTAATATTGGATTGTTGGTGGGTTTATTTGTGTTGGAGGAAAAGCTTTGACTCAAACTGTATGAGGCGGCTGATTCAGAAGCTAAGATCTAATGGCGTGCTTCCTGATGTCTCATGGACGATGATTAGCCAGAGAAGAGACGCGAGAGCGAACAAAAGCAGAATCACTTTTCAATTGCCACCGCCATCATCCTCTGCTACTGTACAAGATGGCCGCCCCTTTTTGTTTGCTGTTGATTTGTTGTCTGTGCACTAAGGAGCAGAGGGGGAGGAATCTGGCAGGATTGTAATCCGCCTAATTGACACACGGTGTCACCGCTGTATCATCGGTGTCTTGTCAGGCGCAGAGACTGTGTTTCATGCGCTGCCTACTATCTCTCCTGCAGTTTGAACCAGATCACCAGGAGCCCTCTGTAGCCCTCCACACATAAAAGCCTCTCTAATTAGAGCTACATTAATTGCCACTCGCCCCCGCAATAATCAACCTCCGGGTGTAGCGCGCGTGCACGTAGGCGATTACACACCATTTACTCTTCGGTATATGTGGCCAATGCACACACACACACACACACACAAATTCATACACGCGGGCTCCCGGTTATCACTTCCTTTGGAGCAGATGAAAGCATTACGGACCCGGAGAAGAGATTTTCCGTCAGTGGCTTCCCTCCCTTAATGAAGTACGTTGGAGATGGAGAATAATATTTCACTCAACGCGGACGCAGGATATATTAATGATATGAAATGATACAAGCTGACACACAGTGGAACGGTATATTGCCTCATTATAATGTGAAGGTGATGAAACGCGGAGGTAGGGGAACGGCGTCGAGCTCAGGGAAGATGATTTTGGGTAAGCTTCTGTGTGTGAAAGGAGAGTCGGTGTTAAATTACTTCCAGTCCATCTGATGTGTTGTGAAGATGGCGCTCTTGGAAATGGCCTGTAGATGGATGGCGTGTGACACAGACAGAGAGGAGAGCTCTTAAAGAGCACATCAATATTCCACACTGTCAGAGAAGGGAGAACATCAAGTGTGCATAGGTGTGTCCTTTGTGTGAGAAAAAGAGAATGGGCTTGGGCTGTGTGTGTGTGTGTGTGTGTGAGAGGGAGATAAAGAGTGTGCACATTGTGTGCTTGTGTGCGAGTGTGGGCGTGTGTGTGTCATCATACGCATGTGCCAATGCTGATGGACTGGCCTGCGGTACATAGGTCTCATTGATTTTCTTACACAGGGATAGAGGCTCTGGCTGTTACACTCACATCCAGTATGCACGCATGTGAGCACGCGAGCACGCGCCCACACACACACACACACACACACAAAGAACCCTGTCGTCTTATCCCAGCGTCATGAAAATGTAAACATTGTTTTGACCTTCAACAGCCAACGCGTGACATTTCCATCTGGGTTGACGTCTCAGGCCGGAGCCTCAAAGCCATCAGAATCAAAGCCAAGTTGATTTGCTGCTTGTCAGTAAACAGATTTCAGGATTTTATGCCTTTTGAAGATAACACCACATATTTTCCTGTGGTGGAGTCTACCAGCTGAACTGAGCTTTTCATCATACACAAGATGACAGTCATATTTTGTTCTTACTATACTTCATATATTTTATAACCTTGGATAGAATGAGTGGGATGGCAACCTGGAATGACTCCTGGATGCCTGAAAGAGATCTGTACGCTGGTTCGCAACGTTGGGATTCCAGACCCCCCGGGAGACAATGAGATGCTTTTGATCTTTTCGTTATTATGTTCAAGGTGTATTTTCTAACACTGGGGCACATGGATGCACACGGGATCTGATTAAAAACGAAACATGTCCAATTCCACCTCGCTCGCTCG
>JAODTR010018755.1:0-25336 GCA_025399935.1 Amblyopsis rosae
TGTAGCTGCTCCCCAGCTCTGAGCCTGACTCCACCTTTAAAGTGTACCTGCACCCCAGCTCTGAGCCTGACTCCACCCACTGCAACTTTGAAAAATGTGTCAAGGAGCTGAGTGAGGGGAGGAGAGGGGAGGGGCTGAGAGGGGGACCCCCATAAACATTAACATTTTAATTCGATGAAAACCAGCCAGGTCCTCGGGTGATTTTTTTTTTTGACGGGTGTTACGTGTAGTTCTGTTTTTAGTCCAGATTTCTTTTAATAAAAACTGTAATTTTGTCAATATTAACACCAGCATTGATGTGTCTCATCACAGATCAATCCTATTACGTAGTTTACAGCTCAAAAAAACATTTTAGGGTGGAGTTAACACTTTAAAAGTTTCCACAAAATGATTAAAACGTATATTTGTGTGTCTGTGTGTAGTATTTTCGTCACACTGTGCCGTGGTAATGTCTGGCCACACGAGGGATTGGCCTTCAAATTGACACGTGGCATTTTAAATGCGTGAGTGCACTGAGCATCATCCACCTGTAAACCACGTGTGTTCTGTCCCCTTCAGGAGAAGCTGACAACCTACATATGTAAGCAGTTGGAGTGCAGGCACAGTGTACCAGAGAGACGAAGGACAGCCGTTCTGGATAGCTACCCTAGACTTGCAGACTGGCTCCGCACAATGAACCTCAAGCCACAGTTCATAGAGGTTAGTGGTGGTTTGTTGTTGTGTGAGCCGGGGTATCGCTATGGTAGCCCTGCAGTGCAAAACACAGCATTCACAAAACACAGTGGCAATACATTTATTTATTTAGTACATTATTTGCAAAGGCAGGTGATGACGTAAGTAAATCACGTTCAGAATAGATGGAATGGTATTTAATTTAACACCAGCAGCACCAAGCTGTTGCTAGCAATACAGGGACAACATACATGTGAGGAAGTGAGAAAATGAAAGCGGAGATATACTGTAGCTAATTACATCTTAACGGACCATATTGTATGTTTTGCAAGTGTTGATTTCAACACCTTTCTGCTGCACTGAAAGCGCACCCATCAAAGGCCCTATACAATTTAATAATAGTGCATTTCTGTCTGTGGAAAAAATATATGCATCTGGCGCAGAAGGTACCTTAATGCATATTTATTTTTACCTTTATAAAAGTATGCGTATTTGTGGCCGACATGATATGTGTACTATTTTTATATATTTTATTTTTATTTATTTGATGTATTATTCTTAATTAGGACAGCTTTCTCTGGAAATGCATTTTTATTCTGTTGTACTTTACAATGACAATACATCTAATTTTAATAGAATAATATTTAAAAATAAGTCTGTTTTAAGGCCAGCACCATTTTACTAAATACAATTTAGTGTGGAGAATGGGATAAAATCTCTTTAGCAACCAAGCCCTAAACAATGTTTTTAGAAATCTGACTATTCTGTGTGTGGACCTGTGCTATTCAGCTGTTAGCAGGCCTAGCAGCACAAGGACCTGTGCTAATTAGCGGTTAGCAGGCCTAGCAGCACAAGGACCTGTGCTAATTAGCGGTTAGCAGGCCTAGCAGCTCAGGACCTGTGCTATTTAGCTGCTAGCAGGTCTAGCAGCTCAGGACCTGTGCTATTAAGCGGTTAGCAGGTCTAGCAGCTCAGGACCTGTGCTATTTAGCTGTTAGCAAGCCTAGCAGCTCAGGACCTGTGCTATTAAGCGGTTAGCAGGTCTAGCAGCTCAGGACATGTGCTATTTAGCTGTTAGCAAGCCTAGCAGCTCAGGACCTGTGCTATTCAGTGGTTAGCAGGCCAAGCCATGCCAAGCTCAGGCCAAGGTCCCTTGTGTGATGAGCACTCACCCAAACTGCCCAACAAGCTGCAGAATGTGTTGAGTCAGCATGCTGTGTGTCTCTGTTCCTGCCAACTTGCTATTTATACACGCCCATTCCAGCCTCTGTGCATACCACAGTCAGTCCAAACCACACACACACACACACGTGCTTGCAGAAGCTCTCAGACTCGACGGGGCTAAACTATTGAAGTGAATGATCGACAGGTTAACTTCTGGGAAAAGCACCTGGGGAAACGTGGGGTGCGTTGACGGGACAGTAGAGGTCACAGTAAACGTGATGTGGAGAACGTTGTGAAGACCGGCGTATGATATGTCGTTTGGATCACTAAGGTAGGGCCTTGTCACTCACGTGAGATATATTGTGTACTTTTTTGTGGGAGAGGTCTTCCTACTGGATGTGTGTTTTTATTCTATTTGGAAAAACATCTGGAATAGTTAGGCCTTTATTGCAAGTGCTGTATAGGCAGGCACTTTCTGCATGTCACACATATCCAGGATAGCTGTGTACGATTCAATAGGAGCAACAATACACATTTTGGAACAAATCTTTTTCCCAGTTTCACAGGATTTGAAATTAATTCAGTATTGAAATAATATTGAAACATTTCAGACTTTTTATTATTTTATTCATTTCTTTTTTTTGTTTTGACAACACAAAAATTCTGCAAAGGTATTATGCATATACTGAAAATAGTTATGTCAAAACAGGAGGTTTTGAAATGCTGATGACATTTTGTAATGATACTTGCTTATATACACTTTGAACTTGTAATAGAGCTAGGTGAAGAGATGCAAACCGTTGCAGCAACGCCGCCTGGCTAAATGCTGTCCAATAGTTTCAGACTGAACCAAAGATCTATGCCCACACGAGACTGTTGGCCCTTCCCAATGAAGCGTGTTCACACTCTATTCACACCGTGAATGTTGAGTTGTGCTCACATAATAGTATACACAAATAGTATGCAAGTCAGCTCATGCCTTCCTTCAATCAGGCTTTTTTCTTTGGCATTTCAAAAACCTAGATGAATGTGTTGTAAATTGTCTTCATATCTTTTTCCGTTTCTATTAGGCTTTTATTCCATAGCCACATTCACCGGAAACCGGAAGTTGAAAACTGGAAGTAACCTACTGTAGCTAATGCTAGCAAACATGTTTATTAGTGGACTGAATTTTTGCTGCTTTTGAATGGATGATTTGACATGGCTTTTAAGGTTTCACATGTTGCCCATTGTATTCCACTATAACCTCACTAGTATAATTTTTAATATAAAGCAAAGTGAGCTTGTGCTATATCAGTAAATTATTGAAAACATTTTAGTAAGGTCTGCGTTGAGGGGGGTAAAATGAACATGTTTTACATATATGAAGAGACATTTATGTGACCCTCTGCTACAGTCCCAGGTCAGATTACATTGTAAGCCTGTCTTAAGGAAGCCTAGCTCTGACCAGTCCAGGAAATCTGTACTGTTAGGAGGGGAAAAGCTATGGGTGCAGAGGAAGTGGAGGATTTCTGGTGAGTACAGATGTAGCTGCTATCACTGTCTTAAGGAAATGTAGTGATGGAAACCGACATGCTTTTGTGCTTATCAAAGACTTTCCGAATAACTTACAAATGGCATAATACGCGCTTACGTATGCTCTACTGCACTTTTCCCTTGGAGCACCCCCCCCCCCCCCCATTACCCCCCCATTCCCCTGTTAAAGTAAAGATGTCCTCCCCTCCAACAAATCTGTGCAGCTTTCTAGCCTTGGTAATTAATAGCGAACATTCAAATGACGCCTCCGTGGCTCTTTATAAATCACTACCT
Organism: Amblyopsis rosae; assembly: GCA_025399935.1. Classification (NCBI taxonomy): domain Eukaryota; kingdom Metazoa; phylum Chordata; class Actinopteri; order Percopsiformes; family Amblyopsidae; genus Amblyopsis; species Amblyopsis rosae. The sequence goes on from JAODTR010018755.1 coordinate 3,646, forward strand.
ACACTTTCGAATGGTTTTCTGATGTTTTGGATTTATTTGAAGAAGAATTAGCCTGCTGCTTAAATATTTCGATGCCGGCTATTGTTTTTAGATTGGCCTTGGCATTGCATATGATTATTAATAACATTTTAAAATGAATACATTTTGCAATTAACTTCTAGTCAAACATTTGAATGCATGTTTGACCTCAAAGCAAATTAGATCAAGCGCTATACTGTAGAATATAAAACACACATGTACAGTATGGTTGTGTCCCTAGCTTGGCTGAAGTCGGTGTTAAAGAGATGGGAAAGAGGTTACAAGGCGCAGAAATATTCCCAATATATTGCTGAGTCATGACTCCAACTGGAATTCCTCCAACTAACGTCATAACTCGGAGATAAAGGTGCAGTATAATAAACATATCTAAGTACTACGCATAATCGGATCAAATTAAGCAAATTAATTATGAATTAAGCATTCCTCCATACCATTCACCTCTGGTTCTCGTATGCTCAACGCACACTGTTCCCCTGTGTCAGGGGTCTGCAACCTTTACTATCGAGAGAGCCATTTGTGCCCAAAATACTAAATGGGAATTAATTAATATGTATTATTGTTTGCAGGAGGGATTTAGATCTGGCGAGACAGTGAAATGTTAGGTCGTTTTTTATTTTAAAGTAAAGCACTTGGATACCAATTTCTTGTGACTTGAAAACATAACATAATAAATAATAGTCTATACCCAACTACTGTGCACTCACGGTTTTGAATGGACTATATCCATTTGGATACCGGTGAAATCATAAGACACAGGCTAAATGGGGGGGTGGTACATAACTTAGATTAAGTTCTATATGATGTCTGTCAAAGCCACAGGGAGCCTCTATAGAGGGGCTCAAGAGCCGCAGGTTCCAGAACCCTGCCCCTGCATGCTTTGCCCCAACACACAACTGAACAGTTGTGTTTTACAGTACAAAATACAAACACAACAGCGCTGGGGATGTGTGTGTGTGTGTGTGTGTGTGTGTGTGTGTGTGTGTGTGTGTGTGTGTGTGTGTGTGTGTGTGTGTGTGTGTGTGCGTGCGTGCGTGCGTGTTCAGTACTGTAACACCATCAAGCAGTGTGCCTTCACATTTCAATCGGAGTCGGTGGATTATTGGCTACCTTATCTCCTAACATGGGTGTCTCCTAAGTTGAATGCTACCGATGGCTGATGTATACTGTAATGTGGAAGACTTGCTGTCTTGAGAGACGCAGGCAAGGGGGGGAGGAGGAGGAGGAGGTGGGGGAGGAGGAATCACTAGGATTGTCCAACCAGGAAGCATTTTCTACCTCTGTGCGAGTGTGTTCCAGTAGTCCTGGTACTCTCCAGATTTCACAACACTTCCCGGGTTATGAGACATTGGTGCACACCCTTTCAACAACATGGTACGTACTAGCCGTTGCTCCTTATTATTGTGCTCTAACTAATTTGTTGGGCACACTAAAGAAGGAAAAACCTGGTCTAGGATAGTTGTTTTTTTTACTGGCTAATTTCTCCTTATCACTTGTTTCCTTGTAACCTTGTTTCCTGTTTGGCAAATACAGCGTTTGGCAGTATGCACAGATGAATGGTAAATTACAGATGGCAAGTCTGGAGAGTGATAAAACCTTTTTGTTTGTTGGTTTACACCCGTGTTCAGCTTTAATTTTGGTTTGGTGGAAATATATTTACAAGACATTTGACATCTTTGTGTTTATATTGTTGGTTTTTGTGTTTACTAAGAGGTCTCATGTTGACCTAGCGTGTGAATTAGGAGGGGGGGGGGGGTGCCCATGTGAGCGAGGTCGGTCATTTGTGTAGTTCACATGGGAAGATGGAGTATTCCAAAGTAAATCTAATTGTTCTCAGATTCACCCTTTGCGGCTTAAGGACATTTTCCTCCTGTTCTGTCGCCTATTTCCCTCAGTCTTATATTTTGCTCCTGTTTTTAACCGGCAGATTGGTTGTTTAGCTGACGTCACTCTTACTCTGGCCAGCCTGAGCGTGCTCAGACACCACCCATGTGTTGGTATGCGTCAGCTCCTAATGACCGCAAGCTCTTGGTGTGTCTCGTTGGCGTTACTCCCTTCACTTTGTACCGAAGTACAGGAACATCAGTTTTATGTGATAGGAAGTGTCTGCAGACAACACTGAACTGTGTACTGATGCATCAGCCATTGTGTTTTTAAAATCATAATTGCCTTGATGAAATGAAATTGCCTTCAAATCTCATTTGAGGCACAACTTCTTTCTTTATTCTGTTTTAAACAAAAGCAACGCCACTGTTGTTTTTATGCACGTCTGAGGCTCATGACTGAACAAATCGATGTCCATGCATGTTGTTTATGATTACCCTTGTTTTATGTACTATACTTCCCTTGTGACACATACACACACGACAGGAGGGCGCTTTGTGTAAATGTGATCCAGTGAATTCCTCAGCCAATGTCACGTGCGATTTATATAGATCTCAATGTACTGCAGGCTCTGTGGCATAGCTAAATGTGTCTATTTTCAGTATGTATCATTCAGTATGTCTACTAGTCACGTCATCTGGCCACAGAGATAAGAACCTCTTTCGTTAAAGGCATGATCAGTCATTCTTGCTATCTTCAAGCTCAAATCAAAACAGTATCGGTCCACGGTCCTCCACGGGCGGCGCCTCACAAGTTGAAATGCATTGTGAAGCAAAGTGTAGCGCTGCGGCTTTGTTTATACGAGCGGTGTTCACCACTTTGTTTATGTTCGTGTTTACGGAGCCAGGGCCGTGCGGAAGTATCAGATTCTTTATTCAACACGCACAGAGAACGGTAAGCTAGCGAAATGCAAAGAGATATTTGTTGAATTTGACGAAGTGTATTAGCTTACATCTAGCTTGCAATAGCTGACTACACCTTTAAGCTAGTGAATGTGTTTCTAAGCAGGCTGTCACCATCCTCAGACAAGGGCATGGCGTAATGTTCATGTATGTGTTACTGTGTTATGTGTTATTTGGCTAGGTGGTAATGCTTGTGATTAAAAACATGATAATGTTTTATTTAAAGGTACAGCAGGCAATTATGGAGAATTGAGCAAGAATAAGCAACGATTTGAGAGTACCACTGGCACATCAGATAAGATCAGAATTGATCATTTAAAGTGTTCCCTCCCTGTTCTTACCAATAACATTCACTTACACATCTTTGTAGACGGTTGTTGAAGAACTCTTATTGTTGGCAGACATGATTGTGATTAGTTAATACAATTCGGTCAGTTTCATTTGGGGTGCCGATGGCAAACGACGTGTTTTAGCAAGCCTTTCAGTATTTACTCCCTTTGGGACAAGAGGCGCTCATTAGAAATGAACTGCCCCGTCTTCCTACAGGTTAGTTACAGTAGACTACTTTGGCCTTAATTTGCCATATACTGTTGGCTAACACAGCAAAGAGCAACTTTTTCAACTATCTCAGTTGGCATGTAGCCTACAAACACCTTAGCGCCGTTTTTAGGTGTAGTTTCGTCCCAACTTGCGCCAAAAAACGTGGCATTGTATACGAACAGGGCAAAGCACGTGGCTAAAACTGCATTCTGCCTGCGTCAGGAATGCAGAATCACAAGTTGCGCTTGCCTATTCAGCTGCACAGTATGCATTCGTGGGAGTTCCGTGCAAAAACCATGGGAGGAGATGCGCAAGAAGTGTGATTACCATAGTGTATATTTAACCCTCCATGAGATACGTGTATGGCTAATAATTTTTTTTACTGATGAGTTATAAACAATTCACCCCCCGTAGAGTTGTCATGAATGGGAAGACTAGCTATAGAGACCAAAACAGATTTTTTTTTTTTTTTTTTTACCAGGTGTTTAACATGTTAATTTTTGCTGTTAAGTTGAACGTTTTATCACTGGAGTCTATGGGGATTGACTCCATTTTGCGGCCAGCCTCAGGTGGCCATTCGAGGAACTGCAGATTTGGGCACTATGGTGTTGTATTCATTTCATAGCACCGGAGGTTCCCGCTTGGTGATTAGGCCTACCTGTTATGAGAACAGTGGTAGAAAGTGAACATTTTCCTCCTCTGAAAAAAGCAGGTGAAATCCAGTTTGGGTGTTTGCTTGCATAATTAAAACATTGGCAGGTAAGGAGACATTCTGGGAGGGTTTATACTCTCTTGTGCCCTACGGGTGGGGTAGAATCACGCCCCTGTTATCTTTAGGTTTTGATGATACATCATAGACAAGTAGTCTATATCTATTTCCCTTTTCTCTTTCTGAGTCAGCAGTTTCATAATTCCATTGCTTTCAGGCACCGCAAGTTGCAGTTAGAGGGTGTTTCCAAGTGCATGGTTTGTTTGATACATCCAATATTACAGGTATAGTCAGCTATTGCATGCTAATTGTAAGCTAATACACTTTTAGTCAAATTCACCAATTATTTACTCGCATTTTGATATCTTACCTCTCTCTGTGCGTGTTGAAAAGGGCGGTTCCAGATTGTTGCGATAACAAACTATAGTTAACAAGATCAGGATGGGCCTACTGTCCGATGAACTAAGCACCTGCTTTGGGCATCTGTGGTCACTAGGGCTGTCAAGAGCACTTTAAATCTTAAAATGTATATGTACAGTATACAATACATTATGTCAGTTGTATTCATAGAAAAAACAATTGCAATATTATGTATGTTAAGACTGGCTAAAGCCTACCACTAGTTTAATCAGTCGGTGTCACGTTAACATTGGAAATAATTAATGTAGCGTAAGAAATAAAGGTAATTTCGACTTAGGGTACAGGCTTGGGCAAGTGCCACCATTTTCTGGTAAGGCTATTTCTATTTTAAGAGCGTACTGGAGCACATTTGGTACATCAGGGAAAACATGACATTTTGAAAATCTGCTTTTCTTTTGATCCCTGGTCTCGAACATAACCTAACCAGAAGCAGGTATGCATGTATGCGTAAATTGCAGTTTACCCCAGTACAACGTTATCCGCCAAGTTAGCTAGCTTTAAATCTTGCTTTGTGACATTAAACCCTGCTGAAGTGGCTATTGGGATAATATAGTAAGTCAGGTTAAGATGAACATAATGCATTGTATCTACTATAACGGGTCACTATAACACAATTATTGCCTGACATTACATTACAAATATTGTCAGTCTGAAAACCTATATTTGGTCACACTGAGAAATGTTAGACAGTAAGACATCATTTTTATATAATATGAATATTGGGGATTTTGAGCTAAGCAAAATGTAAATTATCTGAAAAAAGAAAAAAAACTCTAGGTAAATGCTTGTATTGGAAGTTGCATGAGTCATGGCGTAAGTAAACTAAACCTTTTTGTTAAATACTTGTGCTTTATATTAGCTGCACTATCATCTACACTCCACCTTTGCAATGCACAACCTTGCTGAAAAAAAACAGTAGCTTCCAGTTGCATGACTGGAAGTCATCTTGTTATTGGACAAACAAAACAATTAGCAACCAGCTGGTTTGACCTTCTTCCACGCAAACATTGTGTGGCCTAGCTATGCTATGCTCATGATTGAAAGAATACCTATTTGGGGTCGAATTAAACATTGTTTGGCAAATACTGCAAACAACCGTGGTGTTTACTTGTCGTCTGAAGTAAAAAAAGTATATTTTAGTTGAGGCCGCTTCCGTCAAGACATGTATTTATTAACAGCCTTGAATAAGTGGGCAAGTCCTGTATAAAAGTAACATAATAGTTTTGGTTTCAAGTCAACCATGCGAGTGAAAGTACAATAAGGTGAATGATGCTTGGATGGCGGTGGGAATCATGGGAAGGACCACTGTGTTGCTTTTAGATTGGTTAGCATAATAATCAACTGAGCCATGAATATCTTGCCCGAACTAATGCATCCTCTCCTCGATTCCTTATGTCCATACCTGCAGTATAGTGCACTATTCCGTAAATCATTAATAAAATACCCTTGTGTCTTACAGTTCTTGCCTTGCTTGAAACGTGCACACGATGCTTAAATAGCTAGACTGCCTACTGGACTGGTACACTTGGCTGGTGATGCAGTATTTTTCATGATGCAGGACTGCAAAAGGCTGAACAATATGGTGAATGTGGCTTGTTGATCGTGCTAACAGCTGCGTCTTGTAACAACAATATGCTGTGTTGATATAATATAATTTTCATCGTGTTACTCTATTTATATCACAGTATTTCGCGGTCAGGCCGGCTGTATCTGGCCTCCAGCTTCAGTTTGAGGACTTGCAGTGTGGCTGGAGGTCACAGCAGCAGCAACAACAACCACCACACTGGCAGAAACACCGAGCAAAGACTACAGCAGAACATGCGTCAGATGAGCATAGGTCAATGACAAATGAGAGTAGCATACAGAATCAAAGTCACTTCTCCACACTGGTGCAATCTGATTGACACAAGATTACACAATAATTGGGAATTTAATTTGCATTTAAGCAGGTAAACATTGATTTATATTTAAACCTCTTTTGTAAGAGCATGATGGGAACACATGAGCCGACGAACTAAAAGAGAGATTGATGAACCGATGACACTTTGAAATAATTTTGTTTCAGGGGAAAATGTGTATCCCTATTATGTTTGAATTTGAATCCAAGGCATACAGTGTGTTTTAAAAAAAACATACACGTTAAAACAATTGTGTGCAATGACATATCTTTTCTCAGCCATGCCTTCTATAAATGATACCGCGTAAAACCTGTAAAACCGTCCCAGATTGTGGTTGTGTATTATGCCGAAGTGCATGTTTGCATAATGGAAGGTACTCAGAGTCTCAGTGTCTATATCATAACAGTTGAACTATTATCAGAAATCAAGCCACGATGTTAAATTTCACGCAAGGTTTTGAAATGGGAACCTAGTCTGTTGCCTTCCATTTACCTCTGCTCTCGTACAATCGTCGTACAGTCCTCTGAAATGCATCTGCCCCAACATTCCTACAGTATGCATTCACAAAGGAGTTTTGAGTGTACTCATTACTAACCTCATCAAATGTGCAGCGCAGCTCCACCCAATTACAATGATAAAAATAACCCGGTTTTAAACCACGTATTCTAGTCTGGTGTTAGATGGAGTCAACTCGCTAGTAGCAGGTACAGAGCAAGGAACCCCCGAAGCAGAAGTGACATTGGTACTGCTGCATTAATGCCACTAGATGGCAGTATAAGCTCTTTTCAGATGATGAAAGAGTTTACACTGAGTGCGTCAGAGAGGGTCTCATAGAAATGACAAATGGGCATTTCCAAAGATGATCCAAAGAGGAGCAGTGCTTTTTTTAACAGTGACTCAGCAGCACACGATTAATTTGACGTACATACGTCTTCAGACTTGTGCAACTATGCCTAGGTGTGAGAGAGCCTTCCCAGAAATCAGGCGATGCACCTTTTTCATGGAATACCTTGGCTTCCCAGATGGCCTGAATGTTGTTGAAACTCGTCCCACTAAGCAAACCCCTGCAGTAAGAATATTGTTTGTCATGGACACAGGACAAAGAACATGTGGTCTGTGTAGATCAGACACCAATGCTTTTGATCTGTTGATTGTGGGTTATCATGGGCTATACTATTTATGCTTGTATATACCGTGTTAGTAAGAAATGGTAAGCATGACACATGCTTAATTATTTAAATTAATCTAATCCCAAACATGCCTGATTTTAAATTTAGGCAAGGTATATGTTTGTAAGAGAAAACAACCTTCTTATAATCGATGAATGGAGAAATGTTGTTGTTACTATTCAATGTCTTAATATACTGCGGAATATACAGTATATTTAAAGCAAGGTGAGTAATAATACGTTCTCGCTACTAGTATCACACTCTCTCTTACTCATATGTAGTGTTGGGCAGTAACTAGTTACTGTAGTATTATAACTTTTTTCAGTAACTAGTGTAACTAATTACTTTTCCAAAAAATTTATAAAATTACAATTACTAATCCAAGTAATGCTGCATTACTGTGTTACAAGAATGAGATTTCTGATCCTAGCAATTTTAGGGTAGGCTAATTAAACCAACCTGCCCAATCACCTGGTTTGAGAGGCTGCAATGTTTTCACTTTGTTGACTCATAAGGTTAATTACCATTCCAATAAAGAGGATTCAATTATTAAATGAGCTGCTACACAGGTGGTCATATTTAGAAAGGGGTAGTGATTGTGAAAGTAACGTAACTAATGACTTTTAATACCAAGTAAGGTAGTATTAGTACTTTTTTGAAGGAGTAATAAGTAAATGGTAACTTCTTACTATTCCTGAGTAACTTGTTCAACACTGCTCATATGTAACAAGTTCTCGGGTTTTGTCACACACGTATGTACTGTATGACCACTACAGGCTGTTCCCGCAAAGTTGTCGTTGGATGTGTTGCTGCAGATGTCAAGCCCGGAAGTGCAGGATGTGATGAGACGGCTCGGCTCCAACCCAGAGGAGTGTTCACGCCTCACCGCTGCCCTCTTCTGTCTGAAGGGTACTACTGAGACAGGTACGGCACCCAAACAGAAGCACAGCTTTCAGAAGTCAGCAACATGTTTACCCAGCGGTCTTTAAACATTTTTTTTTTGATAATCTGGACCAACGATGTGCATTTACATTTTGGTCTTTTGTTAATGTCTTATTTTTTAACTTGATTAACGTTTTAGTGACAATCGATTAGTGGGTTTCCTGGTGCATCCATCCATCCATAATCTTGATATTTTCAGCATTAATAATCCTATATATTTCCACTAGAATCTACGCGAGTAGACCGAACAAGTGAGAATCGTTTAAAGGCTTTCCACTTAATGTGTGACTCTGTACAGGTATGTTACCGTGGTAAAGGTAGTTTTATGTTTGATATTCAGACATTCAGATTTACCGCAACTTTGCGGTCGGTCTTCACATAACCAGCGCGAGTAAGGGAGCGTCCACAAAGTACATAATCAATGTATTTAAGACTGACTACATCACCTATCAACCTAAAACAGATGTTTAACTGTTCAGAAAGAAATTGAAATGTGCTGCTTTTTATAGATAATTATGTTATTTTGAAAGTAGGAGCACAGATAACCAGTATTGGTGGGTTAAACAGTTTTTTTATATTTTATGTTCAATAGCATTTTTTCTGAATCACTCAGAAAGTTCAAACAAGCAAATACGTTGATTATGTACTTTGTGGACGCTCCTACATCTGAATGTCTGAATATCAAACGTAAAACTGCCTTTACCACGGTATTTATGTTCATGATGTTTCACTGCCATCTCTTGGTCACTTGCACTGTTTCGCCTCTAGGTGGCGACGCAAGCACAGCCGCAGACTCCCGGCCCTGCGAACCATTTCCCCGGAAGGACGTCTCCACGTCGCCCTCTCTGGCGTCTCCCGGCCGTCGCGGCCCGGCCTCCTCCCCCCTCTCCCCGCCCACGGCCCCCAGCCCCGCCCACGGCCGCTCCGTGTCCGTGTCGGCGGTGCCTTGCATGGAGGCCGCCTGGCGGCCGCACGTCCGCACCGAGGACCCCTTCGTCGTCTCGCCCGCCACGCCCCCCGTCACCCCCACCTCCACCAGGCGCGCTCCCATTCCCGCCCACGTGACTCCGCCCACGCCTCGCAGGATGCTCCAGCTGTTCCCCAACGTCACCCTGGCCAGGAGCAAGAGCCAGGAGTCCCAGCTGGCCAGCCGCATCGACGACCACAGGCAGGCACAGCACCTCCATACAGGCAGCCCTGGGCCTCCTGGCCCTGGAGCACCTCCATACCATACAGCCCTGAGCCTCCTGGCCCTGGAGCACCTCCATACATACAGCCCTGGGCCTGGAGCACCTCCATACATACAGCCCTGGGCCTCCTGGCCCTGGAGCACCTCCATACCATACAGCCCTGGGCCTCCTGGCCCTGGAGCACCTCCATACATACAGCCCTGGGCCTCCTGGCCCTGGAGCACCTCCATACATACAGCCCTGGGCCTCCTGGGCCTGGAGCACCTCCATACATACAGCCCTGGGCCAACGCTTTACAAAGAGAGCATAAATAAATGACCATATTTGTATTTATGTATTGTACTTCAATTGGCAGAATCTCATTGACGTTCCATTGTGTCTCGTCGTTGCTAGTGGCTTGTAGTTTGTCCAGGGCTTTAGGCTGATTCACGTCAAAGTGTACACGCCTACATTTTGTCAAATGTCCCGTCTGTAGTCTGTCCCGTTGGGTGATTATGATCAACATCATTGTTGAGCGATAGGGGAGCTGCTTCACGTCCAGCGTGTGATCGCTCTTCTGTCCCTCAGGGCCGGGAAGCAGGACAGGATGCCTGTCAGCGTTCAGATCAACGGCCACCTGAGCAGCTCTGAGGCCCCGACCGCGCACTCACCGCTGCTGGAAGTCCACGTACCGTCATCGCCTCACCTGACGCTCCCTGGCCCTGCTACGCTGCTGGAGAGTGAGTCACAGCACTTGGCGCTTCGGTGGCCATCTTTGGAACGCCTCCGGGCAGTTGTTGGGAAGGCTGTATCGAAATGAATGGGGAGAGGGCCATAATTGCACTTTGAATTGTCACCATGCGTGACTATTTTCTACACAAATAAGCTGCATGTTAATAAAATAAAAAACATTTTGTGATTTTCCCCAACGCAAAGTTTAGAAAGCAGTTTTCCCCCACAGGTTGTACTTCTATTACGCATTTGCTACTGTGGGCTTGCGTCAGTGCCACCACACGATTGGTTAAATAGGTTAATGCTTGGCAGTTATAAAGCAGACGATTGGCTGTTTTGGGGGGATATGTACCTCCAACTTCCATATTCCATATTTCAAAATTCTCCCAGAGAGCTTTCCATTTAATTTGCCAAAAAGTGTCATGATCCTCTATATAGTGTCTGTAGTTAGAGCTCCCTGGTCTACCATTGCCTCCAAGTACACTGACCTGCCTGTCTCTCCCATCTGTCTACAGACACCCATGCAGGTTCTCCTCAGTCAGCAAGGAGAGACATTGGCCTGGCGATAACACACCGGTGAGTTGCCAGGAGCTAGCTAACATCATTATCACGTTAATTGGAGTTCCTTCTTTTACACAGCAATAATGTCACCGATTGTTCATCAAGATTCACTTTATTTTTCCACAAAGTGGAATATATGTCTCGAGGCTCACTTAGTGTAGGAATGGGGAGCTGTAAGGTGCTGCAGTAGATGTTCTAGAGCTTGGCACTAGAGGTCCTCACTGTGACAGCCTTTGGAGGGAAAAGCTGTCGCTGAACTTGTATCTACATAGAGGGTAGCAGAGGCCATATGTTTACCCATACATTTAGTATAGATGCCGTTGCTCTGCCACTAGGTAGCAGTATAAAGGCTAAGAAATTGCTTTTTCCCGGGGGTAAACATTTACTGCACTTGTTTCCTTAAGAAGAAAAAAAAACATAAATCTGAACATAGAACTGTTTTCTTCTTGTTATGCTAAGGGCCTTGCTAGATCTGAATGTCATGTTTAGTTAGTACTGTATGTCTGATAACAATGGCGACTGTGGCACGGTGGGTAGAGCAGAGCGACAGGTGGTCCAGAAGTTGCTGGTTCAAACCCCTCTAACTCCTCACCAAGTGTCGAGGTGTCCCTGAGCAAGACATGGTCAGGTGGCGCCTTGCTGACATCACCATCGGTGCATGAATGTGTGTGTGTGAGGCAATCCTTTACAGTGCTTTGAGTGGCCGGAGGGTTAGAGAAGTGCTATATAAATGCAGTCCATTTACCAAAATTAAGTACAGTGTATTACAATTGCTCGTCTAATATTGTTCCTTTTATATGCAGGTTTTCTACTAAATCGTGGCTCTCGCAGACTTGTCAGGTATGCCATAAGACCATGATCTTTGGCGTCAAGTGCAAACATTGCAAGTAAGTTAACACACCCAGCTCACAGACTTCTAGTTCATAATCTTCTGTATTTTTATTTGTCTTCAGTGGTATTTCTCTTTGTGTAGGTTAAAGTGCCACAACAAATGTACCAAAGAAGTTTCTTCATGTCTCATATCGATTCTGCCATACAAGCCAAGGTTGCCGTCGGTCACAGTGGAAGATAGTGGATGTAAGTCCGTACATGTTTGTTTTGAAGCTGCAGTGACCGGACAGCGAGACACACTACGCAGAATCTAATGCCTTTCTTTCTGTTTTTAGTGATGCGTCGGGCAGAATCGGTCCCATCAGATATCAACGCTCAAATCGACCACTCAGCACAGCTACCAGTCCAGTTTGGCACATTACCAAAGGTGGTAACCAAAAAGGTATGATGAACCTACGGAGCTATATTTATTAATTTAACTTGCGTTGTTTAGTTGCAAGCCAAAAAGCAGTATTCACAGTCACTTAAGCATTGAGTGTCATCGGTGAATGTAAACACAATAAACTGAGCAGTGGACAGTATCTTCTAATCTTGTCTGTGTGTGTGTGCCTGCGTGTACCTGCGTGTGTGTGTGTGTTTGTCCTGGCTGTGTGTGTGTGTGTGTGTCCTGGCTCTGTGTGTGCGTGTGTGTGTCCAGATGCAGGAGCCCCCCCACATGCTCCTACACCAGCTGGACTCCAACAGCAACCCCTCGTCGGCCACCTCTTCCACGCCCTCCTCCCCGGCCCCCTCCCAGCCCAGCATCAGCCCCACGCCCCCCCCGCTGAACCCCTCCCCCCAGGCGCCCAGTGACTTCCCCTTCCCAGGTGAGACACGCACACACACATACACAGAGAGAGACTGGGATAGAGAGCGTAAGTCACATTATGGGACCGTAGTTAGAAAAAACAAATGTGTATGGAAGTCAACGGCGAGAACAGAAATACGTTTCGAAACCGTTCGAATGGCGACACGAAGTATGATTTGTCTCTGTTTACAAGAACGTTTGAGTCAAAGTCGCAGTTTGTTGTACATATTGCGCTAAGATAGTATTAGAAATAGTATCTAATAGAGCTCGTTCAGTCGACTAAAGCCCTATTTATTCTACGTTGTTAATGCCATGCGCCGTGTGTATGCTCAGTATTTCTAGTTCTGCGGCTTAGTTGAGTTGGAATAGTTGAATGAGCATGTGATGCCCCACGATACGGACATGATGCCTGGCCGTACGGGCCCCTGTGTGCAGTGTCCGCGGGCCCTACGCAGCCACGGTTGACGTATAAATCAGGCTTGAGTTTGTTCAGGTCGAGCAGCTAAACCAACAGTCTTCCACAGTCTTCCCCACAATACGACCGAAGATGTAATACCTGAAAGTTTGAAACCGTTAATTTAGACCAGAAACTGGAATTAACGAGCCTTGCGTGTCCACTGTCCTAAAGATACAGGATTATCTTCACTAGAAACGCCTGTTTCTACGTGATTGTACAGAATGTTTTGCACATTCTTTCACTTAAAGTCAGCCCAAATGTACATTATAACATGCATGTCTCGCTGTCATCCTGGCCGCCGGTCATGTAGAGATGTTGTTGCTCTCATACGAAAGAGAACTGCTGCACGCATCATTGAATTACCTGTTCACTTTGTGTTATGGCTCTAGGCCCTTCTACCGGTGTTGCGTCTTGCTGGAACTCATGCCAGTGGATTTTATGATTGCCAGATAACCAGTCACCAGAAATTGGCATTTAAGTGCTTTATTTAAAAAATATCTTTGCAGGGGAGCATGCCCCCGCACCCCCCTAACATTTCACTGTCCCCGCAGATCAAAAACGCTCCTAAACCATGGGAAGACGGGAATGAATTCTCATTTAGGTATAATGTTGATAGGCTAACTTATATAATATTTTCTGCGGCTCCAGACAGATAAATATTAAAATGTTTTGGGCACAAATGGCTCTTTTGATAGTAAAGTTGCAGACCCCTGACCTAGGCTATTGAATAAAAATATGTAAGTTATCGTCAAATCATTGTTTTGAACAGCCAAATCCGATATGACACATTTCTGATGTAACACCGGGTTACTTGGGTACAGTCATTAAAATAATTTCCTCTAGCGTTTAGTATTCGATACTGTCTACTGCCACACAATTATTATTCTTCCATGGGAACTGTGGACATTGTAGATCGATCCACATGTTGCCTCCATGTTTTGGCAAAAGGTTTGAGGGGAAAAAACTAAAATGTGATATTTGACCTGCATGATATCAAAGGAGTAGATTATCCAAATTAGTAAATTGCCTGAAATACTGTATGTGAACATACTTTTTTCAGTTTAGATTGCTTTCTGTTTTGACATTTCACCCAGTCATGGCCTCAACCAAAGTAACACCCAAGTGATTCAACTGAATACAGAAGTAACTAAACCAAGGTTGAACTAGAAAGCTACATTTTATTAATTTACTTGATATAACTTTACTATTTTGAAATGGACTACTCGTCTTGTCCACTCCTCAATGTGTGTTATGTTGTATAATCTTATTCTTCCATGTAGTAATAGTAACTTTGGAGGTATGTGAAAACTGAATGATTCTGAAGTTCTTTTACCCAATATTTCCTAACAGATGTTCCAATTTCTCCACATTCTGAGAGTGTACCTTCTGACCATGACTCAGGGTAAGTTTTTTTTTTTTTTGTGGATGTGGACATGACTTTACTGTATAGTACATGTCATTACTGTACATGTAATGTACGAACACAAAAACAACCTCAAGAGTTAATGCCAACAAACTGCACAAATTCATATTGTCATTTACTGACATATATATATATATATATATATATATATATATATATATATATAAATAAATGCTGCTGAAAACAGTCCAGTATGTCCTAATAATAGGTTCCAGTAGATGTTTCATCCCATTAATTACTTTGCCTCCTATAAAGTGGAAGTTCAAAATGCTTCCTAGAAGCCATTGATGCACTTGATTTAACACGTGAGAAGTGTATATGCTTTGAATGAATGGAAAATGTTATTTAAGAAATATTAAATTTAAGGTATTCAAGTGTAAAGTATTTTTATTATTATTATTATTATTATTATTATTATTATTATTATTAATAATAATAATTCATAAATACATTTTGCATAGGGTTATTGCTGAAACACCTTTGACACAACAAGAAAGTGCAGCGGTAAGTAATCTCACACACAAAAATGGGAAATAAAACGGAAAGTGTTGCAAGATGAACGTTATACAGGGGAACTCATGGTTTTAGTATTTCTTTCAGTTTGACCATGTCTGATGAATTTTATATATGGTGTGCTTCAATTCGCAACGCACAATGTCAGGTGTGGAATGATAGGCCCTGAGCTGTGTTTGTACCCACATGTTGTTATAATTATTATTAATAAAGTTCAGTATCACTTTAAATCTAAACCACTGAAGAGAAAGCTTAGACAAATTGAGACCATTTCAATTCAAAGTTCAATTATGTCGTTATTTTACAATGGCAATTATTTGTTATGATGACTGCAGGTGTCACGCATGCTTCTTTAAGTCAGAAAATAATAGTTTAACAATCATTTTAAAGGTCTACAGTAGTGAACATTCACATGAGACAGGAAAGCCATTGTGAACAGAGTGATTTTCAAAAACAGGAAACTGCAGTCCGATAGACAAAATAATAGAATTCTGCAGAGCTGCTGATAGTATTGGTTCTCCCATTGTCCTGACTTTCAAAAAACATACTTGTAACCCACGTCAAAGTCTCTGATGATACCTTTTATATGGTTGTAACCCAGAATGGAATGCCCCAGTTGTTGTAAGAACAGTAATAACGTGTTCTTTATGCTAATGTATACTAATACATTACATATCTTACATAGTTTATTAGTAGGCCGCATTATCATGACCTTATTCTGAGACATGGTCATTGCCTCTGTCACAGGAAGAAGAGGGTCAAGACGAAGAGGAGGAGGAGGATGATGAGGAAAAAGAGGAGGACGCTGTGGACGAGCTGCCCAGCACAGGCATCCGCCACAGGGCCGTCTGCAGGAGCCCCATCTCCCGGAAGGCCAGCCAGACCAGCGTGTACCTCCAGGAGTGGGACATCCCCTATGAGCAGCTGGAGCTGGGCGAGCTCATTGGCAAGGTCAGTTCTCTGGTCTGATCTGTCAGCAGTTCATTCTGCACCCGGGGGCTGAGGTAGTGTTTGCCCCCCCCGGGGGCTGAGGTAGTGTTAGCCCCCCGGGGGCTGAGGTAGTGTTAGCCCCCCGGGCTAACGTATTAAATAACATTTAATAACTGCCAAAAACCTTCTAGTTACAGCATATAGCACTTAATGAGTACTGAAAGACACTTTACATGGTAAAAAAGAGAATAACAACAACAACTAGAGCTAACTAATACAAATGTAAGCTAGAGGGTTAAAAGAACACGTTGGGCTAAAGCGATTGTAGGTTAACGGCAGGGTTAGTCATTTACTGCAATGGCTGACGTCTTCTCCCGCCACTGCGTTCCTCCAGGGTCGCTGGGGCAAGGTGCACAAAGGGCGCTGGCACGGAGAGGTGGCCGTCCGTCTTCTGGAGATCGACGGCAACAACCAGGGCCACCTCAAGCTCTTCAAAAAGGAAGTGATGAACTACAGACAGACGAGACACGAGAACGTGGTTCTGTTCATGGGGGCCTGCATGGCCCCACCCCACCTAGCGATCATCACCAGGTCTGTCACCTTGGGTGGGGTGGGGGGGTTGTGGGTCGTCTCATTAGCATACGTCACATAAGCAACCCTGTGCTTGAACGTCTGATGCATAGACCCCTTTTAGTCTCAGCCGTTTATTTTAAGCTCTAAGCAGTAACCGTATCTAAATAAGTTCCGCTTATTAAACAGATTTATAATACCTGCAAACATCCAAACTTATCCTTCCCAACAAATTCCTCCATGTGTTTAATGTCCTACTTGGTCATTGAGTCAAAATACCTCTCTTGACAAGTAGGCGGGTTTTGCAGCAATTAGCCAGTAACATGACTTGCCAGTTGTTGTTTACAAATCCTTCTGGGAAGCCGTGCATCGAAACCTGGGCAGGAACTTTCAAAAAAGTGCTGTGTCCCAGACTTCGTGCATGTAAAAGCTGGCTCTGCGAGACTTGGGGGTTGTTAACAGTTAAAAGAAGTGGTCATGGGCTCTCGTAAATGTAGGGTTAGGGTTAGAGACATTGCATGTTGGGTTTTTTATCTTGTTTTCTTTTCAAAATGTCCTGATTATGATATAATATACTATACAGTATGTTTATGTGCAACGTAACAACATTTAATAAAAACATTTTCTCTAGTTTCTGTAAAGGCCGGACTTTGTTCTCTTTTGTAAGAGATGCCAAACAAACCCTAGACATCAACACCACAAGACAAATTGCTCAGGAGATTGTAAAGGTATGAAACCTGTCAACTTTCAGCTTGTACTTTCAGCTCTTTGAATTCTCTGAACCTCAGCGATGTTGGTTTCTCTCACAGGGAATGGGTTACCTGCACGCCAAAGGAATCGTGCACAAGGACCTCAAGTCTAAAAACATCTTCTACGACTCCAACAAAGCCGTCATTACAGATTTTGGCCTGTTTGGAATGTCCGGCGTGGTTCAAGAAGGAAGGTAAGCAGGACACTTTAGTAAAGCACACATTTCTGCCCTGGTCACGGTTTCCATTTTTAAACCCACCTGTCCACACAAGTGTTGACGGCTGCATGAGAGGAGGGGTAGTGATGAGTGCAACCACTCAGCACAAAGATATTTGAATAATATCAAGATGGAGCACTGTAATGCATTTCAATGGGAGGAAAAATAGAAGGTCTCCGGCCTATTAAGTGGCATGTTGCTGTGTAGGCTGATGTAGGCAGGACTCAGACAGCTAAATCTACCATGCATGGCCTGAAACAAAGTCCATTTACCCCAAAACAGTTTGCTGCAGAAACACTGTTATGGCCTCAGATTGGGAACTAATGTTGGGCAATAGTATGATGAAATCTGTGGACCTCCCCATTGACTTGATGCTCTGGTTGTTCTGGTCTGCATAAAGGGTGAAAATCCCCCCCCCCCCCCCCCCCCCTTTCCAAAATGAAAATGCGGACGTTCCGTCTGCTTACAATCGCTCTGGAGTGGCGTTTCTGGACACAGCTCGTATTCCCTTTTTTAAATTGATGAATAAAGCTGATTATCAGTAATGTACACATCATTTGTCTCTCTGTCGGTCAGAAGAAAGAATGTGCTGAGACTTCCAGAAGGTTGGATCTATTACCTAGCTCCAGAGATTGTGTGCAAGATGGGTCCAGAAAATAACGAGGACCAGCTCCCATTCTCCAGAGCGGCAGATGTTTACGCCTTTGGGTATTTACATACTTATTTACATATAACGATGTGTGCCTAATACCCCTGACCTGTACGGCTGTGTTCACACTGCAGGCAAATCCATTTGTTTCTCAAATCACATCTAAAGAGACGACTGCCCACACAAGAGGTCACATTAGATTTGTGTGTCCAGATATCACCAACCTGTCGGCATGGTTTGCTTTGGTAATGATGTAGGCCCAAAATCATGCTTTGGAATTAGCTATATTTATTACACTATCTGTGATTTATATGTCCGCACGTTGTTTCCCGTGAACAATATTGGTGTAACTGTAAAATAAATGCTTAGCGTGCTCATTTGTGAGCTTAGGACATCCATTACCATCTGTTGGGCTTCAGTCTGTCGCACAGTCTGTATGCGTGACGATATTTCCGTCACGAGCACCGTCCGCGAAAACTCGGTGTTCCACGGACGCAGAGTACACCTGGGCTACAGCTGCATAGCAATGCGGCTTTCCAGGAGAAGTGGAGGTGGATCTTGCAATCGTCGCGGTGTAGACTTCCTTCCTACGTAGTTCCTGCGCTGCATCAGACAAACTCAGTGACGGAGCACAAACTGACTTTCATAGTGTCATTAGCAACACTTGCTGCAGTGAAGCCCGTCGTGACTATAGCACAGAACATTGCAATGTGCACCAGCCTACTCCGTCGCTGAGTCTGTCTGGCACTGCACCAGTGGAGGAGGCTGGTATGCATCGCACCAGTGCCCAGTGGTGCAACGGAGGAGGATGGTATGCATTTCACCAGTGCCCAGTGGTGCGATGGAGGAGGATGGTATGCATTGCTTTGTTCTGTGCTGTGGTCAAGGCAGGCTTCACTGTGCAGCGAGACAGCATTGAGTGATGCTAAAGACACTTTGAAAACCAGATTTGACCGTTCAGACTGAGAGGCATCTTTACCGTTTGGAATCGCAGTTGAAACCACCTCCAAATGTGATTTTAATTTGATTTGCAAAAATGTTATGTGTGGTTTTATAAGCTGTTCAGACGAAACCAATTTGGATTCACTATATGCAAAAGGTTTGTTTGGGATGGCAGCGGTTGTGGCTATGGAAAATTCCTGATTTGCAACTTTTGGTTAAAAGTGAATAGATCATATATATTGTTTTGCAAGCAATTTAACCCATCCATGTGATGGGTTAAATTGATCACGTTATGTGGACAACAAAGGCTGGTAAAACATTGTTTTATTCTGACATGGCTTTTATAATAACTAATATGCTCTTAACATGTTAACTCCCACACATAGGACAATCTGGTATGAACTTCAGTCTCGGGAATGGCCCATCACCAAACACCCGGTGGAGACCAAGATCTGGTTGGTAGGCAGTGGTGAAGGGGTGAAGAGGGTCTTGTCTGATGCCAACCTGGGTAAAGAGGTCACGGTAAGTCTAACATACACTCCTATTTATGTAATACTCACGCAAAATAAATGTGATGTATTGTAGGGCTGCTCGATTATGGAAAAATACTAATCGTGATTATTTTGGTCAATTTTGAAAAATCAATTAGTCATTGACTTTGGACAGATGTTTGCCTTAAATGCACCTAAAAAAAACCCTTTGAAACAAATGAACAGTGAAAACGCCTTTAACTGTGATATAACACCTTCAACTGTGAAATGTCCCTCAATACTTTTCACATTGGTCTTTCACTGTCACCCTGCGAGGAGAAACGCAAAAGTGAGCGTGCGCCTGCCATTCAGAACACAAGACAAAAAAAATAAGACTTTACTTGCAAGGCGTAACCTGCAAAATAATCGTGTTTTCTCGACTATATTGTTTTTGTAATTGTTCGGAGCCGAAATTGAGGTAACAATTCAATGAATCCTATGATTGATGATAAAGGGGACACTCATCAATATGTGTTTGGTTATGCCCTTATGGCTCCAACACACCTGACTCAAACGTATGGGCCGTTATCAGGTGTCTACAGAGGACCCATTCAGACATCTAAACATGCAGAACAGTGGGTCTCCAGTACCAGGAAGGGTTGAGTACCTCTGTTCTGTTAAATTATAAGCAGGTGCTGAGTTTGTTTCACCGAGCATTATAAAGCAAACAATGAGTGTGTCTGTTAAACACAGTACAAAGATCACTTTGTATTAACATGACATTGAAGATGTCTGTTCTGTTTCCATGCAGGAGATTCTGTCTTCCTGTTGGTCCTTCGAGGGACTTGAGAGACCTTCCTTCACCCAGCTGACAGACATGTTGGAAAAACTTCCTAAATTGAACCGCAGGCTTTCTCACCCCGGGCACTGGAAGTCTGCCGGGTACGTATCGTAGGAAGGGACTTAGTTTATTTTTTTTCGGACTGTGTTGACGCCTTCAAGGACACTTCCCTGCTGTGGATGAATTGGTCCAAGTGACTTCGAGTGGAATGCTGCAAATGCGAAGACATGCATTTGTATTGAGGTCACCAACAATCCTCTATTAGACTGTATGTACTCCGTATACATTCTGTCTGTCTCTGTGGTTTACTCTGACTGACCCCCTCCGAGGTCTCCCTTGGGTTCCACAACGCTGTTGTTGTACAGACGGAATAGTTAATCAACAGCAAGTTTATCAGGTAGCGTCCTTTGAACCCGTTTTATAGTTGTAGAACGGTCCCTTATTCTGGCATATATTTAAACCATAACAGCTGCTATAAAGTAAATCTGGTAACAAGCATCTTACCTCTCTTTTGAGGTTTATTAATGTAATATTGTCCGTTTCAATCTGCCCTGAGGCTGAAGCACAATATATCCTGTTTCAATCTGCTCTAAGGCTGAAGCACAATACAGCCGGTTTCAATCTGCTCTGAGGCTGAAGCACAATATATCCTGCTTCAATCTGCCCTGAGGCTGAAGCACAATATAGCCTGTTTCAATCTGCCCTAAGGCTGAAGCACAATACAGCCTGTTTCAATCTGCTTTGAGGCTGAAGCACTGTGTGTGTGTGTGTGTCTGCTTTATAAAACAAAATGTTGTGAATTAAACATCAATGTTTATTGTCCAAATTGTCCAATTAACAATGTGTACAGTGCATGAATGTTTTAAACTATTTTCTTCTCATTGTTTCTCTCATCATGAAGTTAATAAATATCAGTATATGCATAATAAAGAAATGAACTGAATTTTAATTGTTAATTATGCGTGTAATACAATATTAACAAGAACATTTGCTCTCAGACTATCTAATGAAAAATTGTGAATGAGGCCTCTTGAGTTGCACTCACTGCTTGTGTGTGTGTGTGATTGTGCTCCTTAATAAGTCAAATGTATATACTGTGTCTGAATGTAATTCAAGTTTGAGAACCATGACTGGTGCAAAGCTGCTGTAGGTGGGTAATTTGTTTCCCTTTCTTTTTTGCTTTTAATGTAGCAAACATAATATCCTCATGGAATGAATATTAACAAAACATTTAGAGTTGATTAGCAACAGTGAAAGTGGCATTGCTCAGTTATTTGCTTTAAAACTAC
>JAODTR010018766.1:0-25335 GCA_025399935.1 Amblyopsis rosae
ACGAAGACAGTTCCTGCAGAAATTTCTACCGCAACGCAACGGAAATATCGGTCATTTTAAACTGGCATATCTGTAGGTGTATGAGGTTCTCTATGTCACAGAAGGAAATAGAGAGTTTCACAGTGGAAACCAGGAACACAATGCTAAACCCTAAATACATTTCACATTTCTAATGTGGAAAAGCATTGGCGACAGAATGCCTGGGAGTGCTGCAGGCAATGGGCTGGTATAGTTTGGGGGTGAGGGTGTAATCAGGACTGCCAGAGGAGCTTATATCACATAGTATCAGGGAACAATGCAATCTGACGTGTTATGTGGGCTTTAGAGGGGATAACAATTCATTTCATCCACGACACTTTTGTTCCTTGCTCCTTTTCACTAACAGGAAAAATTTGACAAGACTGGAAAGTGGAGGAGGAGAACAAGTACAGTAAAAAAATCTTGCTAATGAATAGCGTTATATGAGAGTGCTATTGGAACAGAGGGGTTTTAGGAAATGGCTTCTTTTAATTGACTAATTCAATTGGAAATAGGACAGTTTAACAAAGAGGAAGTAAGCATTTAGGGTTTGTAACCGTGCCCATGCTGTTTCTTGCTTTAGACACTGGTTTCAGGATTGTACAATGCTTGTTTCATTTCCTGCAGATGTTATTAGGACTTCTATCACTTTAATGCCTCTTGCACCACATTTATAATGAAGAAAAGTGCTTCTGCTGCCTTAAACAAATATACTGTTGATGATGTGAACAAAATATATTCAGTCATTTCAAACACTGGGAAGCCTCTATTATGGCAGCTAACCAATAGTTACAATTTGTTACAAAGATTCATTGTTAGTGGGTGAATTTACCACTCATATGCAGCACGTCAAAGACCTTTTCACTGCGAAAATTTATCCTTGATTTATCATTCAGTACACTAATATACTCTACACAACTGGGGTCTCATTTATAAACATGGCGTAAACACAAAACTGGGCTGGAAACATGTGTACGCCACTTTGCATGCAAAGGTTGTGATCTGGGAGTCGATTAAAAAAATATTACTAATTGCTAAACTTTTTTTTGGGCTTTTTGTTGTTTTATGGACAGGACAGTATAGAGAGACAGGAAGCAAATGAGCGAGAGATATCTGGGAAGGATCGTGAAAATACATCAGGCCAGATTCGACCCAGGCCCATATGGTCATTACAGCTAGGCTATTGCTTGCACCACTGCTCCAGCCTGAAAATGGCCTAGTAGTTGTTTGCTGCTATATTCATGTTTAAAACATCATATAGACACATTTTAAATCACCAACAATTTGGAACACTAAAGAGGAGACCACTTATAGCTTCGTTTTTAAGATAATGGGAATAGATACACAATGCAAGCAGGTGTTACATCTGCTGCAGGTATTTAGGGAGAGAGCTAGGGTAGCTGTGACGTCGTCAAGTAGAGCAGGGTGTGACTCTAGGCTTGAAGCAGCCGTGACGTGTGCTTTGTAGGACCAACTGCAATGCCAGTTTGGACGATTGTTTGTTGTGACGTAATAATCATGCAATATAGTCCAGCGCTCGTGCCTGAGCTACACATGCATTTATCTTGCACAAGCAACAAGCGGCGTATTTGCGAGCACAACATTGATCCTACTTTTAGTGTAAATGCTAAATATAAAAAAAAACATGCCTACAAATATAACAGTAGAGTCCAAAACTAAAACTAAAATTCCTGTAGTGAACAGTAAAGGATACAAGCGTCAGAATGTAGTTCATTGTTGTTCGTGTCAACAACACAGCAGCAGCTTGGTCACAACCCTGTGTAGGAACTGTGTTACGTTTTGATAACCAGCCATGTATCTACTAAGCACATTATTTCATGAATGAAGGTTAAGTTATATTATAGCACAACATCGCAGCCATCTCTGCCCGCTAAATAGCCATGTACCCATAAGCACGTATTCATTAATGAATGAAGAGTTACAAAGCATGAAACCACAGCCGTTCTTGCCGCTACAGGGCTATGATAGATAGGTGGCTAGCTGCTAGCAACAACACAAAGTGATCGGCTATACGGTTAAAAGGCTGACTTCTTCTCTGTGTCACATTGACATTGCTAATTCCAAAAACATCTAGAAATTCTTGGTTTTCATGGAATGAGTCCTTCCAAATTATAATATATATAAATATATATATTTTCTCCAGTTTTTATTTACTGCAATGTAGTTCTAATTTCCAGGCAGCAAGATCATACAGCATTTCACAAGCCTTCTTTCTATAGTGATGACGGACAGCAGTCATTGAGCAGAGAGGAGGTTTGATTATGCAAGAAAGCAATGTCTGTTGCTACAAGTACAGTACAAAAAATTACATTAAATCCACACAATCCCTCTATATCAAATATTTATACTTACCAACGTAGAGTTTTTAGGCATGGTTGGTTGGTTAATAATAACACAGCCACTATTAGCGCCTGGTACAGCATATACAGTATTTCTCAAGAGGCACAACTCTTATGGATAAAGCCTTAATAATCACAGTTCACTGGCCACTGGTCTTTATTTCTAAGGTGCTCATCACCTTTAGTGGTGACATTCATTGCAAGATTTTAAGACTGTTCTATATGATTGTGTCTCAGGCGGGCTGTGTGCCTCATGAGAGCCTTATGACAATGTCAGATTACTGAGTTTTAGACATACAAACTAGCGGCTGACAATCCAATAAATCTGAATGTAAATGACAAATTATAGACTTATTATTATAAGACACTCAAGGTTAAGAAAAACCAATATCTAAATCCCTTTTACATTGAATTTCTCACAGTCCGGGCTTGTACTAAATTGTGTTGTTCAGTTACAGTAATCTTGTCCACTGTTATCACATAGCTGAGGGGTTAATTTCTATGTTGTTATATTTGTTGTTCAGCTCAAACCAATATTAAAGGACTTTTTGCTTCCCCGATGGCCCCTGGCTTCATGTACTTGTCTTGCTGTGGGCGGCTGATAACCAGATGCTCCAGGAAAACCAATCAAACAGGACTCCGCAAGGTCTCGGAAGGCTCCCGTTTCGAAGGCGGGCGCCCTCGCTGCTAACAGTTGCTCTTTCCAGTGCTGGAGTTTATCTTGCGTGCGGAGGACAACGGGTGAAAAGAAATGACAAGCCTAACCGATTATCTTTCTGAGGAGAGTTCTCCCTGCGTTCGGGGCAACGCACCATTGCTGTCGCGCACCGCGCTGCGGGTTACCGGAGGTTAATGTGAAATTTCACTGGCGAACAAGAGCGGCCGGCTGGGGAGGAGGCAGATGGGGCGCCCGGGCTCAGGCAGGCCGGCGGGGGGAGGACGGACGAGGAGGAGGAGGAGCAGGGGGAGGAGGTGAGATGGGAATAACTCTTAATCTGGCGCTCTGTTTCTGTCAAAGCTCGTTCCAGGTCAAATTATGAGCACTGGCCGGTGAGCTCTCTGTCCCATTACTAACAGATGAGCCGATCGCTCATCCTGTTACAGCCTTACACAGCGGCACCCGCTCCTGCGGACAGGGACAAATTTAAGGTTGAGCGATGCCCTGAATTGGATCCAGTAACTGGGGCAATGGAACTACAATATCACTTTGCGATCACACCGCTGAGCTCCAGCGGCTCAACCGGGAGTGATGGTAGGATCCGTGGGCCCTCGGACTCTCCTAAGATATTACCACGACGCTCATCAAATGCAGCCTGGCCTCGCCAGATGTGGATTGGGGGTGCGTCATTGTGCTGTGCATATGTCTGCAGTGTTGCGTCTCAACAAAAGAAAACCAGACTTCCCCCCCCACTTCCCTCTCCAACCCCATCCCCCCTCCACTTAAGCTCACTGGTAGATTTGTCATGTGTACTGTACCAGTAGCGCTGCCAAGAGTGATCGAGGGAGGCGATAGAAAAATGAGATGGAACAAGGGAGAGTTTCGGAGGGAAACACTGGCATGGGGCGGAGCGGGGCGGCGGGTAGGCAGGCGCAATGATACAGCAGATAGGTGATCAATCAAACACTCCCAAATGCAGAGAGCGGGCAGCTGTAGGGCTTAGAGTAAAGGCACACCAATACTACGGACGCATGCTTATTCACCGTGTTGTTGTACAGTATACTGTATGTCTGGTTCTGTATGTGTGAGAGGTTTAACACCTTTGGCCTGGAGAGACATTGTTAGTTATATATAGTAGTAATAATAATATTGAATAATAATAGTTGAGTGTGTACAGTGGGGAACAGCTATGGTCTGCGTTTTCTCCAAAGTCTATGTGACACTGCACAGACAGGCCATGTGCTCTGGCAAGACACATGGTGGTAAACATGCACCATGTATGCTAGTTTGTTTGGTTAGCAGGTCCACAACAGTGGACGGCCAGATTCTCTGATCCAATCTCTACTTTGAAATGATCTGAAATGACATTGCATGCGAACAGCAACAGTGGATGTAAACACTGCAGGGATGCATGTACTACAGTAAGTGTGTGTTTTTGTGATGGTAGCCAGTGTAAAGAAAGAAGCTCATTGGTTTACAGTACATGGTCACCGAAATGGAGCTCTGTTACTGTTCTGTGGCTGTCTGTCATTTGCTCGGAGCCAGGAGCTATACTCATACAGTTAACCTGATAGCTTCATGTTAGTAGAGAAGATGATAGATTGAAGCTGTGAGTGTGGGGTTGACAGAGAATAGAGATACAGAGAATTTAAGAAATATTGGTTGGCCAAAGCCACTGAATATTAGTTGAAACCAGGAAGGTTTCTGCATATAGGTACTTGCTCATATCCACGGACATTGTTGACTTTCTCATTATCAATTCTGCACTACGTTTTAATGCCGTAGCATGAGCAAGTTACAGGCAACCTCACAGTTTTCCCTGCCTACTGGCTGCTGAAGCAAGTAGGAAATCTAATATTTGCTTCAGATTATAGTCTGGAAATCATTTTCACATTAACATTTTCACAGCCACCCTGCTGGAGGTCCAATCAGGGTGGGTTAGTGAGATGACGTTGATGTCAAGCGTGTTTCTAATTGGTGGTAGAGCTAGATGAGGCGAGCAAAACATTTGGAGCAGCGCCGATTGGTTAAAGGCTATCCAATAATTTCAAAATGAACCAGAGGTGGGCGGGCATGTTCTCGATTTGTGCACACAAGCGGCAAAGTTCTGGGGACTGCTCCCGCCCACCATTCCGCCTCCCAACCCGCCCGCCCGCTTCTACTAGCGGGTCCCTCTTCCCGTGTGAAACGCCCTTTACACGTCACAATGGAACGTGGCCAGATCTTATTCACACAGTGATTTTGTGTCTACACCAGGCTAGCTTTTGTTAGCCTCGTGACAACATGCTGGACTCACGAGCTATGTACAGTTTGACTTAGCCGTGCGTATCAGTCTGGAAACCGTCACTTCTAAAGCATTTTGTCATAAAGGCAGTGCTAATGCATTTCAATCAAACTTCTTTACATACTGTTGAACTTCCTACCTTTATATCACTCAATCATATTGTTGAAAATCTGAGAACGAGCTGGTGTAAAGCAAAATAGAAGGCATACACTGATGTTGACATCTTAGGAAAAACTTCAGCTGGCCGCTAATTGGCCCGATTGTTCCATGATAATGACAGTCGACAAACGGTTTGCATTGAGGGGTTGCAGACTGACACAAAACTGGAGCTCGTGAGATTAGGATTGTCTCACGAGGACAGCACATTGTAGTATGGGCTCCATCCGTGCATAGCCTCGTTTTTGTTTTGAAATATGTTGGGGAATAACCTTCCTCTGTTGGCAAACAAAGCTTATCAACGGTTTAATTCCTTTATCCCATTACTGTGTGTGCTCTTACATTTTTAATTATTCTCTGAAGATTTTCTGGACAAAGTTACCATAGAGGCCTGATAAACAGGAATAGGTGTAGACGTATGTGGAAGCCGTGTGCTGGTGATTTATTACACAATGTACTTAAGCAAGGTCTTCCACAAGTGAGCGTTGTTTTCCTTCACAACATAATTTACAGTCTCTCTCCAGCCACCTCTCATTGTCAGAAGGTGAGAACCAGCTAATATGGGCTAGTCACACATGCACGCACACATACAGTACAAACACACAGGCACACAGGCATACATACACATGCACACAGGCACACACACACACACACACACAGACCTAAATGCACAGGCCCACACACACAGTGCTACAGTATGAGGCACTCAGGTTCCAAAGGGTGGAGAGAGGACGATTCAATGTTCGCACCATGCTGGGCTCCCATCTGCTGTGTGGCTGCCCCCCCCCTCCCACCAGCACTACAATGAAACTCCATCACCTCCACCACCACCACAAGCCCCTATTCAGCCCTGAATGCTGCTGACTTAAGCCGACATCACAGTACAACCGGGACACAGAGGCCTCCCCACCATAGTGCCACGCATGTCAAATAGTTCACGCGGAGGCAAAAGGAGTCTACTGCTCTCCAACTTCATTGGGCATAGCACGCTGGCTTCAAAGAACCGGGGCTATGTTAAGTAAACTGACTGTCTTGCCTGTGAATAAGGATGAGGTGTTGTGCCGCTCTGTGTTTAGGTCACTGGGATTTTGACACCGTCTGCCACCACAAATTCTGGCACACTCCTAACCTGAATGCTCCCTTTTTCTCTTCCTGCTCCTGTGGGTGAGATGCTTTGGAGGAAGCCACTATGCTGTCAAGATTGAAGTGGTTATTATACGTTTTAAAGGTGCTGTAGGATTTAAGAGCTTAAATTGAATGTCATTTGTTAGACTTGCCATACACAGCTGTCAGCCACTGTATCAGTTAACGAAATGCTCTGTGTGAATATCTGCTCTGGTCGATTGCCCCTACCTCTATTTAAGAACATTTAGATTTTTGACACTGCCCAATATATGTCTGACCATTCAGGGCCTTTTTCCCCCTGATCTTTACAAATTCATTTATCTTGATGTTGTTTCAACTTTTCTGACTATACAGTAGCTCTTGTTCCTATATGGCACCAGTTTAATTTCATTTTAGTATAAATGAAATTCTATTTTTCATTTAATGTTTAGTCACAATACATTTTACAGGGGTCCAGGGATCAAATGTGTCGAAACGTGGGTGTTATCTGATTTTATCTGAAGAAAAAACATGAAATGTATCAAAATGAGGGTGGAACACTTCAATATTTTATAACCTAATTTTACTTTATGATATGTTTCAATGTTTAGAATGATTCACTGAATGTAAATATACTCAGTTAGCAGTCTATATAACTTAATATCAGCTTGCTAATTAATTGTAAATATGGCAGAAACAATACAAACATTTCATTTGAGACTGTAAACAACTGAGCCAATACAACCAGGCTCATTACTCTTCCATTAACGTGGCTGAATAAGATATGGGCAAAGACAAAGCCAAACCACATGCAAGCAATCGTTGGTGGTTGCGTTAGCAACCTAATTGAAGAGATGTGGAACGATTCGCAACATGGTGGTGACAAGTCTTGGCAGTTGCCATAGAAATCAGCAGATTGTTTTTGTGCCACAAAATTGATTATAGACTTCAAAGCTACTCATGCCTCTGGAAACCTTTTTTGCTGAGTATAATAAAGAGTAATGGCAAACTGTTAAACATAAAAGAGAATATCGACCTGACAAAATCTAGATTCTGATTGGACGCTCATTCCAACAAATCCAATGTGTGATTGTGTGAGTGCGTTGTCGTCTACAGTACAGAAGATGGGTAGAGAGAGAGAGAATGAGAGAGGAAGAAAGAGAGAAACAGAGCAAATGTATATTCATTTGTATCATGTAGTGCATTTCATTCCATTAACTGGGTCATTGAAAATGGCAACATGAAATCGGATTCCAATCACTGCACTGCAAAAGCCGTTACAGAGATGAGGGGAGGGGGGTAGGGAGCATGACACAGAGTGAACCTGAAGCGCTCTAATCAACGGGCAACACCGTGTTTCTATTTGAAAGCAGATCCCTTCAGTTGAGCTCCTTAGATAAGGTGGAGCTCAGTAGGGTCTGGGTTCTCCACACCTCAGCCTCCTCCAACATCTCTCTCTCTGTCTGTCTGTCTGTCTGTCTGTCTGTCTGACTGTCTTTCACAGACATAAACATGATTTGATGCTTTGACTTTTTGACGTTTTTTTCTTACTTGACCGCTTCATCTACTGGGTGAGACGTGTGAAGGGGACCCAGAAGTCGCTGGTTCAATCCCGACTAACTCCTCACCAAGTGTCGACGTGTCCTTGAGCAAGACACCTAACCCTAACTGCTGCCGGTGGTTGGTCGCACCTTGCACGGCAGCAGTCACCTTCAGTGTATGAATGTGTGTGTGAATGAATGTGTGTAAATGCAGTAAATTTACCATTTATTTAATATTTTATTGTATGTCAGTAAAATCCCCCACTAATAATAAACAAGAAATGCAGCAACAATATAAAAGATGCACAATATCTAAAAAGAACACTGACAAGTAAATAGGCCTTCTTCCATTAATTTAAGTTTGTCTATAAAAACATCCACTGTTACAAGTTCCTGCATTTTTAGGTCCGATTGTAAACCATTCCATGCAACAGGAGCAGATACCCTAAATGCTGTTTTACCCATTTCTGTACGTACAGTGGGAATTGACAGAAGATATACATCTTGTGAGTGTAAAGAATAGCTTTTATGGTAAACTCACAAAGGTAGTATGGCGTCAGACCCAGAATAGCTTTATAGATCAATGTGTACCAGTGAGAGAGCCTACGTGTTGACAATAAGGGCTAGCCTACCCTATTGTATAAGACACAGTGATGAGTAAGTGCTCTACAATTGGTAATGAACCTCAAAGCGCCATGGTAAACAGTATCCAGAGTAGGTAGAGACTGACAAGAAGCATACATATAGATGACATCCCCATAATCAAGAATAGGCATAGAAGTCGCATTCACAAGTTTTATTCTGGCTTCAAAAGAAACTTATGACTTATTTCTAAAATAACAACCCAACTTTAACCTGTTTTTTAACCACATGAAATATGTGCCCTTTGTCTAGAGAGACAATAAAATAATGTATTACTTTAAGACTCACTATAATAGTGCTGTGTTTCTTTCCAAAACCTGACTGATAAACTGATAAGATCTCATTTTCAAGAAAAAAATCTTTCAGTTGCTTATTAACAATTGATTTGAAGATTTTTGCTAAAACAGATAGTTTGGAGATTGGTCTATAATTATTTAATATAGTGAGATCTCCTCCTTTCAACAGGTAATCACAAAAGTAGATCTCCAAATCACTTGAATTTCGTTTGATTTTAAAGAAAGATTGAAAAGATAATATAGAGCTGGTACAATAAAATCAGCAGCAATTTTTTGAAAAAATTGATTTAAATTATCAGGACCAGCTGCTTTGTTGGTATCCAGCAATTTAAGGGCTTCATTTACCTCTGAAATAGTAATCTGTTTAAAACCAAACAGCGGATTGTTTTGAATACTGTCAATAACAGCATTTTTAACCCTGGAAAACCCATTTTAGTTAAAAGAAAACACATTAGCACATACATTTTTTTTTAAGACTACATTTACATAGCCAATAGGTTATATTGTCTTGCCATTGATAGTAAATGTGTTTTTTATAAAGAAACATTTGTAAATGTGTATATTGGAGAGCTAAGTGACGTTGTAATTTTACAACAAGGGGTGTTACAGGGTTAAGTGCTGGGCAGGTACGTTTGGGAGATTGAAATAAAAAGGCAGAACTAACTAAATGCTCATTAAAACAGTCAAACATCTGGTTTTTATCAGATATCTTAACTGATGGTGGGTCTGAGAAATTATTTTTACCATCTAAAGATTTACTGGTTTTCCAAAATTTCCTTGGATCATTTAGACTTCTTGTGGTTTCATTAAAAAAGGGTGATGCTTTGACATTTTTAATAGAAACAGTGCATTTATTCCTAAATTGCTTAAAAGATAGCCAGCCTGATTCCAGGTCAGAATGCTGTGCCTTGGCCCACGCCTTGTCACATTGATGCAGTAGACATGTAGACACCTATATTTTCTAAGACGGGCTTGTCTATCAATAATTCCCATAAAACCATCATAAAAGAATGTGAGGGCACGTTCTACATCTGGAATGAGGTAAATCTTCTCCCATTCAAACTGAGATAATTCATGCACAAAACCTTGTTCCACAAACTGTTTCATATTTCTCTTAATTATAATACGAGGTTTCGTTTTCTCTAATTTAGCCTGTCTAACAATTGCAACTACACAGTGGTCACTAATGTCATTTGCAAAGACAGAAGCTAAAGACTATTTATGTGGAGCAGTTGTGAGAATTATATCTACAGTATTAGTGAAGATTTCTCAGGGTATTTGACAGTGGGTCTAGTAGGGCAATTTACCATTTTAAATACATTTAGAGAATGAGCTTTAAAATCATCAGACACTGGCTGTAACCAGTTCCAATTCAAGTCACCAATAAGGACAAGTTCCTTATAACCGATAGGTTTGTAGGTTTCTTGTCTATTTGTGTTGTTTTGTCTTAAATACAGTAAACCATGTATCCCTTTTGTGTGTGTTTTTTGACTATGCATTTAGTTTTGCTATTATTATAATTTTCTGGGTCATGGGTTTAAAAATTGTAGTTTATATAATGAATGAGTTATACTCAACATCCTTCAACTCTGTAGAAGTCAGAACTTTACTCTTAACATAAAAAATGGACAAGCTTTAATGAGAAACAGTCTTGCGTCTCTGCACTGTTCTGGAAATTGTTTTTTTTCTTTTTATTTTTTTTTAGCTGGTCTGTTTTCTTCTTTTTTTTTTTGTCCGCAAAAGCACTATGCCAGTTGCACTATACAGGCCACGAGATGAAGCTTGGCTATCAAGCAAGAGTGGGCTTTTAAACAAAATCTTAAAAGAGTGCTATTTTTCAGCCTTCTGGGATCAGTGATTTTGGACATATGAATTTCTTTAAGGCCATACGGATACTCAGCATTTATTTATCTTGCCTAAAATTCAATCATTAATTCATCCAGTGAGGAAAGTAATTATTAGTTTTTAAGCCATGACTACAATACGGCCTAGATTAGAATCTTATGAAGACAACCTACAACACTATGGAGACGGTAGATACATACATGTATGTTTAATGTCATCATGCTCTGTGCTCTAATCTTGTAGAGTGAAGGAGGATACCTATGTATATTAAAGTGACTCTATATGATCTACTGCCACTAGATGTCACTAAGCGCACCAGCATCCCAGACCAAAACAAATGCTTTCTGGGCCACATACAGTACACACACATGCACTAACACACACACAGAGAGTGTGATGACATTCTCTGCTCAGAAAGCAATCACTCCACATATAATACAGTTGTTTGCTGCTGTATTAATGTTTCAAATATTTGATAGACCCACCAGACATGACTTCTTCTTATCCTAACAGGTGTAAACAGCTGACATACCCAGAGGACCTCCCACAGATCTCTGTCGTCTTCATCTTCGTGAATGAGGCACTGTCCGTCATCCTGCGGTCCGTGCACAGCGTTGTCAACCACACGCCGGCACACCTCCTCAAGGACATCATCCTGGTGGACGACAACAGCGATAGTGGTGAGACAGCAAGAGCAGTGTTCTGGTCTTTTCTGATCCCTGCGGGTGAGGTGCTCAGCCAAGCAGCTGTATAACGTATATTGGAAAGTAAACAAGCGCTGTTTACCTATGTTTATGTACAGTGTGTGTAATGCAGTAGCCCAAGGCTGTTGTGCTGATGTTTAACCTGCGAATCAAACAAAGACATTGCTTCCAGTAAAATCCTAATCTATATTTTCATTGGCTGGTTTACTGATGCTTACGTAATGCTTTCGACTAAAAGTTAAGCTGTTAAACGATATTACCTGTAGGCTATTCTGGCAGCTATTTAACCTAACTGGATGTTGTCGAGAATAGACCAGTTAGTTACATCATGGGAGGGACAGTTTTGTCATACATTTAAATTGTGATTAAAAGTGCTCAAGATGTAGTGAAAGATATACTTAGTCCAGTATACTTAGCTAAGGTCTCAATATATCATTTTATTAGTTCATTGTATCAAATAATCACAAAAGATCACATGACCACGTCATTCGCAGTCAAATGCAACCATAGCAACAGAAATTATTATAACTGTCCCTTTAATAATCTTCATATGCCGCTCCAATGAATGTCACCTGATGCTATTCAAATGCAGGTTAAAACCAATTATTTCTCACAGATTTTGTACAGCCACAGGGTTCAGCTGTTCGGGGTCGTGATTCGGAAAACATATGAATCTCAAAAAATGTAATATCTGTGGCTGGTTGTTTTTACTTAGATTGAAGTCATACAACCTGCAGCAATGACAGCTCATTGCACCACATTCTACACGTATTTTAATGTTGTAGATGGTGATGGCCCCATGTTGAGTCAGTCACTCCTGTTTATCATGGTGTGGCTTTGTTAGCCGAGCGTAGTCTGTCACATTGCCAAAGCATCGCAATCCAACAATGCAAATCTTTCATCTAATTAGCACATTTTCTTATTGTTGTTTTTGACCACAGGGGTCTGTTGGGGTGGGCTTATCGTGTTGGGATCTGTGATGCATGCTATTTGCTCATGTTTGTGAGTAGGTTTGTGTGTGTGTGCCAGAAATGTGTGCGTACTGCAGAGCCTGTGCATGTGTGTGCGTGCGTGTGTGTGTGTGTGTGTGTGTGTGTACAACCGTTGGAAGAGTGAGAGTTGACGGGATTGAGAGGCCCTGAAGGCGTAGTCTTGAACACCGCCTTTAAAAATAGAATAAAATAAAGTAAGCAGGAAGGGGTCTTGTCTCCTTCTTTGCTAAACTGCTGTGTACTACTGTCTCCATGGCAATCTGGCCAAATCCTCCGCCGCCCCCGACGCACCAGCGCACCCATGACAGCTGCTGATGCGGAGTTTCACATTCCCACATCCGCCTGTTTTGAGCGTAAGGAACAATGAGCTAGATTCCAGCTGACACTTGGCCCTCCATCATTTGGCTCGCTCAGGCTGGCAGGGAACATGGGTGCATAAATAACATACTGAAAGACACCCAAGCAGGAGTCAACATTGGCACTACTCCCTAGTGGAGCTCTTAAGCAGGCGGCCATTTGAGGCTGCGCAAGAGGTGAAATGGCAGCTAACCCGCCGCATAATGTAGCATTCCACTGGGTGGCTCCGCCCCAACACAATGTTGTTTTATGTTTGCCCAGTATGATCAGGCATGGTCATTTGTGCACGTGTGGGCGGGCTCCTGGGAGCCCCTCTGCTCTGACAATAGCCATTAACATGCATACTGGACTGCTTGACCTTTTCTGGCTGGCTATGTTTGTTCCCTGTCATTTAAACAAGGCTCAGCAAGATGAGTGGAGCTATAGCACCACTCGTTCCTGGCTTAATGAATCACACATAGGAAGCATGCTTGCCCTGTCGCCGCGACACGTTTCCTTTGCTGAGACAGCTGGTGACATTTATTGGTGGATGAGAGGATTATTCAAAGGGCCGCCTTTAGGATTCTGGGCTAAATTTGCATCCCCTCTCGATGAACTTTGGCTAGTCAGTGTCTGTCAGCCAGAAGAACAAGAATTCATTTTTTGGTGTTAATATTAATTGCTAGGAAAGGCTTTATTCACTTCATAGAATTCAAATTCTGTTAATACTATGAAAAAGTAACACCATTTGTATATAATGGCATTAGAATATGGATAGGCAGTCCAGAACATGTTGTACAATTAATTTTAAAATGCATTACTGTAAGCAATACTTCTATTACGTTTGATTAAAGACTCGGATTGGCCTATTAACATATTGCTGTGAATAAGTAATGACACATTGAGAAACACTTCCACTGTTGCCATTTGTAAGCTTTAATGATCATCGTTTGATCCAATTGTGTTCTAATGACTAAGCCCTATTTCCCATTTGATCCCATTTGAGTAATATCTCTGTCAACAACTTTCAAAGTAGTACAGCAGCATATATAGGCATAAGGAACAGAGCAATCAGCTGTATGGTGGCTTGTTTTTTAACATCTAGCCGTGAATATAATTAAGATAGTTGAAAGCCTATATGCTGAATTACCATTTTTCTACATAAACATAATTAATATTCAAACTGTAGGCAAAACTGTAGGTATTGCCAATTCATTCATTTATAAACCTCATTACCATTAAATTCATCCAATAAGCGATTTGCTAAAGAACATACTGGCATCAGTGTTGTTTACTAGCTAGTAGTTGGTGGCATTGTGAACAGTTTATTGGACAGCATCTGACAAAATGTATCTTAGGACAGGAATATAAATCACCATGTGAAAAAATGATAAATGACTGTGTGTGTAGCTAGTATGCCATTCAAGTTATTATTCCATTCCATGTGCGTCTGCGGCTGAAATGTAAAAGTCAATTAGATCATTGCAACACATTGTGCAATAATTAGTCCTGTTCTTTCACATCATATTACCTTGACTTCACCTTTGTCCCTTTCATTCCTGTCTTAAGCAATGCATTTTACAATTTCTGCACTACTTGTATTTGTCAAACCAATTTGAAAAATGCTTTGATTGTGTATGCTGCAGTACTACTGATGCAATATGCTGTCACTATTTTATAAATCAAGCCATAATTCATGCTTTCTTAGCTGGTGTGCTTAGACACGGCAAACGCATATTGTTGGGTTTCATTTAAAGGCATCATAATTCAAATTTAGCTGTATGTCACAAACTTGCAAAGCCTTTATTCTGTTCTAACAATCCAGCACACGTTTAGAACTGTCCAATACCTTCTAACCGTCATTTTCTATATTGCCTGCGGAATTCACAGGGCACCGTGTATGGTGTACATTTTATATTCACAGAATGATGGATTGATATGTATTATTAGCTGTATGTATTCAATGGTCCATAAATCCACTGTCACTAACTTTTTGTTTGTTGGTATCTTTAGAGAGCAAACCATAACTATTTTAATTCCAGCAAAGCCAAACAAGTACATAAAGCTGGATATATACAGTTGCTTTCAACTGGTTTCCTTCCTGCAATAGCTAATAGCCAATTTACACGATATCACTGTCTTACATTTCTTGCCAGGCAAGAAGAGCCATTCACTAGTTCCTGAGTGCCGTCCAAGTAAAACAGTTCTAATTTAGTCACTTAGGGTACCTTCACACTGAGCTACTCCATATAGCCCATTCATTTGTATTGGTTTAACAAGCTATAGGCGTGGACACACTCTGACTGCGTACCCAAACAGATTGTATTTTTAAAGGTGCTACTGTATATAAGGATCTATGGATCTCTGTGGCATCCTTGTACACATTTTCATTATTATTTGTTTCACTATTCACTGTGTTTATTCATATTGACATCCATCCACCCATCTTCATCCGCTTATCCGTAGTGGGTCGCGGGGGCAGCAGCTCCAGCAGGGGACCCCAAACCTCCCTTTCCCGAGCCACATTAGCAAGCTCTGACTGGGGGATCCCGATGCGTTCCCAGGCCAGGGTGGAGATATAATCTCTCCACCTGGTCCTATTCATATTTCCATTAACCATAATACAATGAATGATTTGATGTGAGACACTTTATTTGTATTGAAACGTATACAGTAGTGTGTGTATATATATAAGTTGCCATGTGGGGGAGCAACTTTCACAACACAGGCACTTAATTGCGGTCGGCACCTGGATACTGATTGGACTGCATGGATCGGTCCTGTAATTGGATAACAAATGGTTTTGAATTGAGACTTACCAGACTGATATGTGTATAGGAGGAGAGAGGGATTTATTTTTCATTATGTTTTAAAATATTAAAGATACCCAATATCAAAGTAGCTTCTTACTTGCGTTTCCAATACATATCATATTTTTTCTATCCATCTGAAAATCTGTACTCTGTCTGACTCAGTGCTTGTACAGTATCCATTACCCACCG
Organism: Amblyopsis rosae; assembly: GCA_025399935.1. Lineage (NCBI taxonomy): Eukaryota > Metazoa > Chordata > Actinopteri > Percopsiformes > Amblyopsidae > Amblyopsis > Amblyopsis rosae. Next base: position 15,939 of record JAODTR010018766.1, read on the forward strand.
TCTATTCAAATAGTAACCACAAAGTAGAAATGCATTTACACCAGCAGAGACAGACATTCCCTAAGCTCTTACAAATCACTGGTTACCTGCGTTTGTTGACAACCACCTGAAGCCGGTTTGCTCAAGGGTCATTGCCACCATATTCCCACTCCTTCCCAGGAGCAGAAGCTCTACATAGACTTTCAACCATAAAAACGAGAGCTGACAGTTCTTCCATAATACCGTCTACTCTTTCACAGAGATGGGGATTAGGCAGCCGCTGTCTCTTCCCCATTGCCTGATCTACACTCTGAGACACAGTTAGAAGCCATACTTCTCTAGAAGCCTTGTGCCACAAGCATCCTTATTAATCTCCCCTATAGAAAGTGGAGCACTCAGCAGTAACTGAGGGGAAGAAACAGCTATCTATCCTCCAACAAAACAGACAGCAATTTGTGGAGCTGGCAATTTACCTTGTGAGGTGTGTGTTTTTTCCTCCAGTGTTGACAGGATGTGTATCCCATGAAAGCAAAGAATGGAAGTCATTATCATCTAGCTGTAACGTCAGCAGCAGTGGAGTTCACTAGATGGTCTCATTGTATAAAGCTGAGCTACTGTTTATTGTCCTTGAGGCACCGGTAAAGACTGTAAAGGGCTCTTGTGTAAAACTCTCACTTGGTTTGCTCACATTCATTTGGATTCGCTTTTTTTACCAAGTGAAGATTTGTCAACAAGCCTCCTTACTGTAGTTACTGCAAGAAAGTCAAGAATGTGTAATGTGTTAGTATAATTTGGGTTTATCTCAAAAACTAGTTAGTTAAACTCAACAGGATAATCTCACAATAGATAGTTTTAATTAGTATAAATTAATTTTTATTTACTTTAATTTAGTTTTGTTTGATGTGTCTGCAGTGGAGCTGAAATTTAACCTGGACCAGTATGTGAACAAACGCTACCCGGGCCTAGTGAAGATTGTGAGGAACACCAAGAGAGAGGGTCTAATCCGAGCACGGATACATGGCTGGAACGCTGCCACAGCCCCCATCGTGGGCTTCTTCGATGCCCACGTGGAGTTCAACACTGGCTGGTAAGAAGAGGTCGTCATTAACAGACCCGTCTCAGCCTCCCCCATGCACTCTGACCTCAGTGTTTAATGTTGTCTTTCAAGGAGTGGCTGTGCTGTTCCGTTATTTACCATGAAATATAGGGTATGCTTTTCTCTAAGCTTTTTGATGAGTTGCCAGAGCAAGGTGGAAATATAAGTGTTGGCAATAATCCACCTGACACAGCAGTTTTTGAATGAATTGCCTTTTTTTTAACAAGTAAGTGTTTATTCCTAACAACGCCTTACTTTTTCTTCCTCTCTAAATTGTGATTAATTGCTTTTGGCTAGGACTGATTAAGAACAGGTATTGTTTTACATATCTAACTGTATAGTGACTGCTGCTATGCAGCCACACACGCACACACGCACACACACACATGCACACACACAAGGTAACCAAGAAGCGAACGTTGTTAGCATGCTGGCATTAGCTTAGCTGACAAAATAACGTCAGTCAAATGTAGTGTTTTTCAACAAGACACCATTGTGTTATGATATTACTGTTGAGGTCTGCTCAGGTTTCACCTCCAAACAAGTCAGTCAAGCACTTGTAATTGGCACCTAATATGAGCCTGTCATCTTGTCAGCGTTTAAAAATGGAGTGCAGCGTTTCACTGCCAGGACGGCAGCCTGGGAGGCCATAGTGAAGGGGAGAGAGAGGGAGGTGTAGCGAAATGTTTGGGTTTATAAATTGTCTGTGCCCTCTTTGGCTGCAACTCAACACCTACGCTAACTAGACACCACCGCTACAGCATTAGCGCTCCTAAAAAAAAAGTCATAAAGCTTCATGTTTACCTAACTATTCCAGTTAAATATCAACACACCATGAATACTAATAGAGTATATCAGTGCTATAGTTATAATAACAGGACCCACGTGCTTTAATGAATTCACATGAAACACCGTGAAGGTCATATCCAGCACGGCTAGGCATGCAAAACGCACACAACACCATTGCCACGGCGCTCTGTGTCCGCCGCTTATCTCAGAACACGTGACCTTTTTGACCCTTTCAAAGGGACGTCTTCTCTGTGCCTCGAGCTCCCCCTTACCCCTGTCTCCCCCGCCACCCCCACCACCACCTCCTCTCTCGGGAAGCAGTTTGACAGGCGTAATGGAAGCCGCAGGGCTGGAGGCAGTATACACCATGCCAGCCAGCCAGCACTGCTGGGGGAGCAGCTTGCACCGCTGGCCGTGTAGCAGTACCGATGATAAGTGATACCTCTGCGGTTCTCTCATCTGTCTCCCCATCTGCTCATGCTAGGGATGGATGTGGCTCCGGCGCCCTCGTCACCTCCATACAATTCGGCGCTGTCATTCTGGCGTTTGCTCCCCTCCCTCCTTTCCCGCCAAGCTTCTCTGTGCCCCGGACTCGTTTTCCAGACTCCGTCAGCGAGTAGACGCGCCACCAAAGCCCTCGCTCCTCACCCCTCCTCCCTCCTCCTCACCCCTACCGCCGCCACCTCCTGATAGGCGGGTGCCTTTGTTCTTCTTTTTTGACATTGCCGGTTTACACAAGGCTGTGACAACAGGAGAATCACAGGGATTCTCCCCAGGCAGATTGCGTATAAAGGGAAGTGATGATGGATTAGATGACAGACATCGTGGACCATAGCAGCAAGCCAGTTTACATGAAATGTCAGCAATGTAGATAGTTCACAGTCTACAAACACACAATCTATTGTCTCTGTTTTCATTCTGTTAGCCCTGTGTGAGATACAAAGCGATGCAGTAGCGTTATAGTAGATCCATTTGTTAACAATGACGAGGCAACACAATATATTTTCTATGTACAATGATAAGTGAGATGGATGTTGCCTTGCGATTTTGACCTTCTATAAGCTGCCAATGTATAGACTTCCAGTTTGCTGAACAAAATATACTACTATATACTACTATATACTACTAGTGTGTGTATGTATATATATATATATATATATATATATATACTGTATGGTGGTGGTTTGCGAGATATGGTGATAATTGCCTTACTTACAACAGTTGACAGCTGGTTCACACTCACTTATACACAATGTTAATTTATGAGGCGTTAACAAACGTGACATATTTTTTTTAATGTAATTTGAAAGGCAATTGTCTAAATATACTGTGAAAATATCAATTTAATGTGCATAATCTATACTCTAGCACTTCCAATGCTGTGCATTCATCCCTGAGACTGGGATTGGTTAGGATTGGGTTGAGTGCTCCAAGCAGCCTAAGTCTCCCGTTCCATGTTTAGTAAATAAAATAGGATTAATGGAAGGAAATGAGAGGGGTTGTAATGAGGAACTATGCCTCCGGAACGATACAGATACAGTGGAGAGCACCAGATAAATTGATATTTATTCGTTTTATTTTTTAAATCCTGCACTGTTACAATCTTGGATTTTTAATGATTAATGATTAGCCTTGTAAGACGGTCCACACAGTGTGGGATGAGAGATATGGAGGTTGGAGCGCTGCAGCAGTGAAATCCATGGTTCCAAATCCAACACTTGGATGGTTTCTGAATGTTTGCAGAAATGTTCTGCCATGTTGTTGTTACAGTACCTGGCGAATCCTGTGATTCAGTGGAAGAAAAAATCCTATTTCAAATAACTTCTTGCTGTAGCAGCTCAAGTTCTGAAATATAATATTTGTCCAACAGGAGCTCTAGTTATTATTCTGTGTAGACGCAATAGAATTGTTTAACATTCAACAATGCAAAAAGAGTCCTTGAGGGGGTGAAGAAACGTTTCTTCTGTCCTCAGCCCACCTCAGAGCTAGCTTGGTTTCGGTGTTCATATCAGTCTTTAAAAGAGAGGGTGAGGTTGTGTGCTGTAGCCCACACTGCCAAGTAAGACGTCTAAAAAATAAAACATAATGTAATGAAAGAGATGTATACACTCGTATCACAACAACCACATCCTGAGCAAATATCCTTCGAAGTAGAAATATCAAATACATCATCAAGAGCACTCACTGCATGCAAAAGCCCTGTAATGCGTGGGAATTGTTATTCTCAGTGAGTACCTGTATTCTGCAGGTTTGTTCTAGACAGGGGAGTAGCTCATATTAATACTGCTCCACTTTGACGTTCAAGCCCTATCTCTTTAGCCAAACAGCAAGGGAAGAGGACTGGATCTATAGAGCTTTTAATGTGCTCGAACATGGCTGGAGGCAATGGATGCGGCGATGCTTTTCAAAGACTCATCGCACGCACACACATGTATGAGATCCTCCGTTTCCTCTGCACGGACAAGCTCCAATGCTGTGGTGTCTTCAGTCCCAGACAGAATGAAAGGCAATCTTATTATAGGAACTCTGGGGCCTGCTGTTTCTTGGCATGCCTGTTAATGTAGCTAGATCCCATTATCTGATATTTCCTTGTTATAAAATCTTTGCCAATTCAACACGGGTCACACCAGAATTCCATTAATCTTAAATAAATACATAAATAAATGGAGTTGTACCCTCACAGGTCTGCACCACGGGCTCTGTTTAGTCACAGAAGAAATGCCAAGTCAAGCACAGATTGAGATCGCAAACCTATTTGTCCCAGTTTATGATGTTCCAATGCTGTTTGTGTACTGTAAGGGAAGACAATGCGTGCGTATATCCCGGTTTGAAGATCTGCAACGGATCATTCTATTAAAAAGAGCAGTTGGAAACGAGGAGCTAATCAATCTGAAGCCACCATCCATCACGACGAGACACAACCGAGAACCACTAACGGCAGAAACTGTTGTCACTATGCATTCACAATATCGGATGATGAGTCATCGCCAAAAGGGGAGAGATGCGATTGGAATATCAAAGTGAGCCTAATTTTGTCAGATGTGGATGAATAACCCTCTTGGTGGCATGCAGATGAAATGCCAGCGCGAGGAGGTGCAACCTACACGGGCTCATCTGTCAAAGCCAGATGCGTCCTCATTTCCAGAGTGACTCTATATCGCATCAACCTTGGGATGTGTGAGGTAGCCGGTCTCCTAGCGAGGGGTACACAGGCTCTGGGGTGTGTTCGGCTTCTCAAGGACACCAGGAAGAAGAATGGCAGATGCACAGATCAGGAATAGCAGACTCAAGGTTAGGGAATGCTAAAGGGGATTCGCACTCCTTTACGCAGCCAACCCCAGGGAGAGTGTGGGTATGATGCAGCGCATGGGGTAGAGTAAATACTACTGCTTCACGGCTGGAATAAAGACCTTGTACTTAAAAAGTACTGTGTCATTATTTAAAGGAATATGGTATTTAATAATGCAGTTGCCACTAAGTGAAATTATTAATTCATCCAAGAAGGAAACAAAGGCAATTTACAACAATCATTTAATTAAGTGGACACAGTAACTACAATTGCAAGGACTTACAGCGCACTAAAACAGATGTTCTTCTTCTGATGAATCTTTGGTTTCGTGTTAATGAAGCAGACACGTAGATGATAGAGATATATGGTCACGGTCATGTGATGGTATGGGATTAACTTCCTTAGATAAATAGGAAACACCCTGAATGCCACATGACATCTGATGCTATCAGGCAGCCATCAAATCAGCATTGTAGCTGCACAATGATTTATTTATTTTTTTCCCCAGCAGAAAAATGCCTCATAAAACGAAAGATTGCTCAAGAATGCTTCCAGAAAAATGACACTGACAGTGTAATGCAAACGATCTGTCCCATACACCAGATTCAACATATAGTAATTGAGCATATGCCTGTGTTGAGATTGAGCATCAGCATCGAGTTTTGCCGCATTGTTGGATCCAACGGCCATTTAAGCCACCCTTGTTAACACGGTAAAGCAGGTGTAACCCAATATTAGGAAGAAATACCTCATGGTGCGCAAGCTAAATGCATCTGTGCATGTATTGTGTGCAGCCATTATCCATTTAACGTAAAGTCAGAAGCAGGTCTGCTGATCTCTGGGATGTACTTAACCAACTACTCTTAACGTTAAATTAAATGAAAGCTCACTCATATTTCACTGACATCATCACTTATAGTTCCATTTGGATCCACTCCTTAGGCTCTGCCTGCACCTTAGCGTGATAAGGAACAACTTTCCGCTCGGAAGATGAATGGCCTTAGTTTTAAAAGCAGGGGAGGTGGGGGGGAGGGGGGAGGGCAGAGACAGCAGAAAGCAAGGAGAAGAGGGGAGGAGATGCAGGAGGAGATGGAGCGCAAGGAAGACAGCGGGGTTGAGAGATAGGGGAAGGAGGCGGAGAAGTTGGCAAGGGAGCGGGATTCTTCACAGATGCATTTATCATTTTCTAATTGCTGCCTCCCTTTTAATGTAGACGTGTGTGATATGCACGCCTTTGCCCGCCGTGAGACCTGGGTGGAGATGATCTCTCAGCAGGAAAAGGATTAGACAAATGCTGCCAGAGGAACCCTAATAGTCACTTTCAGTGGGTACCTTTGGGCTTAAAGAAGTGTTGCCTTAGGCAACTATAGGCTTGAGAATAATGGGGAAGGAACATGCCAGCCATGTAGGCAGCTCTTGGAGTGACAAGCACCAAAATCTGCTCTCGGTTTGATGTGCCATGAAAGAAAGCGTGCCAAGCTACAGGAGCCCCGGGGCAAAAGCCAGACATGAATAGTGTGGTGAGCATTTGGAGCGAGGCTTTATCAGCAAGCAACTGGCAATGTTGCACCTAGAAAGATATAATACACAGTGGGTATTGGCTCTATGCAAACAATATACTATTATGTATTGTCTGGAAAGAACATGTATATAGTGAAGCAAGCGCATTATACACACAACAAATACCCAATAAATATTATGTTACAACATTGACAGCAACAATAAGTTACATGTTCAAGATGGTGTATGTTATTTACATTGTGGCAGTGTTAAAAGTATGCTCCTTTATTGCTTAATGGTACCCCCATAAGTTCACATTCCCATCCCCAGCAGCTCATTGTAGATCACTGTCCACAGAAGTGAGGGTGGAGGGGTAGAGAATAGTGCAAGTGCCACAGATGTGGGAGGGACATGAATGGGGTTTTTACTCTGGTTTTGACCACAAGGGTAATACCTGACACAAACATAGTACTGGGAAGCTATTAGTTTTCAGTATTATTAATACAGCCTATGACGACAACTGTGAGGTGTGGTGTGTGTACTGGAAGAATAACTCATTAGTCATTCATTTGTATCAGTTCAGTTCTATAATTTCCAAGAGCTTACAAACAGTAATGCATACATTGTATTGGTTCTATTGGTACAAACTGTCCAACATGTCCTGTGTTTCAATAGGGCAGAGCCCATTCTCACCAGGATGAAGGAGGACCACACGCGTATCATCCTGCCCGCCATAGACAACATCAAGTACAACACGTTTGAGGTGCAGCAGTACGCCAACGCGGCCCACGGCTATAACTGGGGGCTGTGGTGTATGTACATTATCCCCCCGCAAGAGTGGCTGGACAAGGGCGACGAGACAGCACCTATCAGGTAAAGCCTTCCGCCACCGAACAGCGTCCATTATAGATGAGGATGTGTGATGAAATATGAAAAGCCCCGGGATATGATTAATTCATCAAACTACGTGCCCCATACAGCAGCGTGTAACGCCCAAACACACAATCCAGTCTCCAATGCAAAGCTGTTTAATTATAGTACAGTGATGGCAATGTTTTGTGGCCTTATTAGTCAAATGTGGTGACGCAAATCACTGTAGAAAACACTGGATTATGAGGGAATTGTTCCACGTTAACATGTTGGATTGTACTAGCGAAAGTCATCCGGTTGACCCAAGGTCACTGTGACCGTTAGGACAGACAGCCAATGACGTTTTTGTTATTCGTGAAGAATGTTCCATCTGAAGTCTGCATGTTATTGTTGAACAGTGTTTGGCTGAAGCACACAAGCTTATTAGCCAGTGATTGAAGCCATTTTGGAATCCAGCAGGTTCAACAGATTTACAGTAAGTCAAACTGTGTCACTACACCTCTCAGTTAATGGCTATCTGTTAGCATAGAGTGATACAGGCTGTCCTGCTGGTTACAGACTATCCTGTAATTGAAAGGTCAACTAATACGTCCTGATCTCTGTAAATCTATTCTTGTGTCGGTCTCACAGTGTGCAAGGAATTCTGTTAAAAATGTTATTGGATAATAATATAGAGTGCATACATAAGTGCATGCTGTTTGCAAAATATTGTAAGAAAGGTGTCATTTGGAAAGGCACAAGCTTTTGTGTAAAAATCGGGCATGATTTGCACGCATAAAAAAACTTTTAATTTCTATGACTGTATTGCTCCACCTTGATCAAAAGCAATGTGACAATGTTTTGCTAAAGCTACGAGAATAATACAGTAGCAGCACACATTGCGGGACTAGTTTGTATTTGACTCAAGGGCCAAGTGAAGTGTGTCGGCTTTGTGGATTTCGATTGGAAATCTTTACTGCACAGATTTCTTCAAGCTTTTCGTCCATCAACAACAGGTTCCATTTCTATTCAAAGCTTGGAATCAAAGCCACCTCTGGCTGTTCTGGAGACATACAAAAAGGAAGTAAGTGAACAAGGCTAGATACTTCCTTATTGAGTGACTTGAATGTGGAAGCTTGTATCTATTTTAAGGCTTTAACAAAAAATATCCTTTTTGCTCCATACTGGTTTATTGTGTAGCAGTAGTACGTTAATACAATAGTTTATAATCAAATGGTTTTGATGAAGGTTTAGCTACTTGTCAGTGGATAGAGTAGAAATTCTCTGAAATTATTATTTGTAAGATCAACATAGCTGGAAGCTGCTTAGCAAGCTAACAATGTAAAAAAATGTTGCCCCTAGTGGGGAATGTGTATGCTTAAAGTAGGGCTGGGCAATAACAAATAGTAATATCTCAATATTTTTGGCAATACACAATATATATCTAGATATTCTGTTTGTGCTCAGTTTTAATCCAAATACATGTAAGTTGTCACAAATTATTTTTATTTATTAGCATTTGATTGAAATAAATGTGTTAACAAAGATAAACAGCTTTGCAAATATCAGATGTAAATCTATATAAAAAAATATGTACAGGTTACAAAGGTTGCAAAAGCATTTTATAATCTCAGTTTATGACCTAATGTCACTACTTTAGATCCAATAGAACAAAAGAACACACAATGATTTTAGTTCCTTAAACAGGCAACATATTAATACACTCCCGGGGTCTCATTTCTAAAACTGTGTAGAATTCACACTACATTGTTGCATACGAACGAAAAAAAAAAAATTCAGAATTATAAAACAGTGCAGTTGTTACGCTTTGCGCAGGTGAGTGTGAACCCCCAGAGAACAGGCTTTAGACCATAGGATTTTATGTCAATATTTTA
>JAODTR010018795.1:0-25332 GCA_025399935.1 Amblyopsis rosae
GAAGGCACTTCTACACAGTCCAATATTCAAACCTTAATATTCCTCAGCATGAATTATCAACGGGCATGGTTCGACTGCTGGATCACTACATATCTGAAATCATTAAATGCAATTGTTAAAACGGGAAGAAACTGTGTGTCAGTGTGATCTAGGCCTATACTTATTGTGTGTCAGTGTGATCTAGGCCTATACGTCACTGAATGCTCAACCTATACATTTGAATTGGTCTAGGAAACTGGGCAGAAGTATATATACAAATATATGGCCAGATATAATCATTTTCCATTTCAAAGGTGTGTACAAAGTGGAGGATGGAATTAAGAAGGGGAACCGCACCATTCCTCTCAGCCCTGTGTCTGCACCTGAAGCAGCACTGCATTATTGATAAGGCTCAGAGTAAAGTCTGAAGGCTTCAGTCATCTCACCGGCGTGCACTTTATCTAGTAACAGCCAGGAGTTCACATGCTAGTGACATTTACTGTAAGAGTTTGCACAGAGAAAGCTATATCTTTACAAACCGATGTTTCCAGGTTCTGCTTTTCTTTCCTTTTTAGTTTCTTTAATGTAATTTAAATACTAAGTGCTTTAACATCCGGTCAAGCAAACGAGCTTCAGACAAATTAAACAGACATGACAACAACAGAGATAGTGGGGGAATGCAAAGAGCATACAATATTGTAGGATAATACCAGCCTGCTTGAACAAGGAAGATGGGTAGGGCTCAGGTCACCCCAGTTGGAGAGATCGCCTGGCTGACGTAAGGAAGGGCTGGTTCAAATGAAATGCTTGGAGACACAAGGGTATATTTGAAAGATGAGCAGCTACAAGTCACGTTTATTTATATAGCCCTTAATCACATTGCAGTCTCAAAGGGCTTTGCAGCTCACATTTCACATGGAAACAAACAACACCCCCTTAACTTGCTCCTCCCCCCGGACAAGGAAAAACTTCCATTAAAACCACATGGGGAAAAAAGGGAAGAAACCTTGGGAAGAGACCACAGAGAGAGGAATTCACCCCTCCAGGATGGTTAAGATGCAATAGGCGATGATAGGCAAACAAAATTTAGCAATAAAACTTTGAATAATATGTTTCGCATTGTGCCGTAATTAAGAACTATAATTTAAAGCGTTTTGTAAGTTAGTTAAGAGTGATCTGTCAATTGTAGCAGACCCCACAGGAGTGCCAGGTCCGAGGAAGTGTCCTAACACTAGTCACGACCAGAACCGCTCAACAGCCAAAGCGTTTGTCTGTATTGGAGACATGGCTTCGGCAGCGGTAGCCACCGCCATCCACACATTGTCCGGGATCATGTCAGCATCTCCTCTTGACGACACTCCCCCACAGAGCAGGAGATGACGAACACACATCAACTGGCTCTGCACACAGTTCTCTTCCCAGCTCAGCTACGCTACAATCTATCAATCGGTGCAGCCCTAGTATATTTTCTTTTTCTTCTTCATCAAATCAAAAGACAACAAACTAAGTCCTACAGTGTATGTGATCATAATATAATCCTCTGTAACGTGCGTATCGTGCTCTCCTGTGCTGTGCATATCAGATAGCCTGCTTTTACTATCCCTGTGTCAGTAGGAGCTGTGCTGTTGGTAATATCTAATAAGAAGGCAAATATACAAAGGATTAACAACAATAGTGGTAGATGGGAGATTGGGCATTGCCACACTGTGATATGATGTACTTTATCCAGAGAAGCATGCATGCATGATACTGAACACTTCCATTTAAATGGCTCCCAACAGGGAAATCAGCTTATTACGGATGACCTCATCACGTTTTACAACATGCTGCATTCAGCAGAGCAGGAGGAAGCGTAATGGAAGTCAAGACCAGAATTCAATGGAACTGTCATAATGTGAGTTCCTTAGTGAGAGACAGCACTGTACCACTCATGGTTTGTGTGTGTTTGTGCGTGTGTGCGCGCGTGTGTGCGCATGATTACACAGTTCTTCTTAGACTTCTAGAAGCAACGCATGAAGACTACACATATATATAGCAATCCGATAGACCTACACACACAGACACATGCACACACAAACAAACAAGAAATGCGATGTTTGCATTAATAACAAATCAGCTCATTGGTGAACATGATATCAAGCCAGCCAGCTGGCACATTGATGCTCTTTTAAATGTTCCTCAAGTGCCCATAGGTTGCCCTAAATGCACCAGATCTAGCTAATTGAAGACAGACAGTCATCGTTTTGATTTCCTTTGAGCAACATCAACAGATGACCGCTAATCTGTCTTGTTGTCATGGCACCAGATGCCGGAGCAAACACACAGCGGCAGCATTTTCTGCAAGAGAGCCCGTGAAATTGAGAGAGAGCTGGCTAATTACTAGTAGCTTTAAAGCCACTCAAATATTCAGATCTTCAGGTCTGCATCACAGCCACAATATGTTATGTCAAATATTTGGTCACGTGTGGTCCTATGATGACCTGTCTTATAACGACCCATTAATATTATTGTTATTAATAATGTCGCTGGTATCTGAACCACTATACCTGCAGTTTAAAGATTGATGTTGCATGCTGCATACTTACTATCTGTCATTCATTTGATTCTACATGTGGGGTAAATAGAGGTGTCATATTATAAAGACCTATCGGTGTAAATAATTCCTACCTGTGATAACTTTAGCACATGTGCGTAATCCTCATGATTGGATCTGCATTGGCTTCACTCACACAGATGAGATGGTCTAGGCTCATCGCAGTGTATTGCAGTGAAATTATATTGAATTCCAGTGTGAGCACTATGCTTCATCTAGTGCCTCCACTGTAGCAAGGCCAGTGTCCGCTCTGCAAACACCGTCACCCTGCTGCTAGCGCAATAATTGCCTTTGCTCTCTGTCTAACGCATCTCATTTCCCTTTGCGCATCCCACTTTGTGCAGTGTGGAATCATCTGTCAGTGTCAACGGCTTCAGGAAGGGATAACACATCCGACAGGGATTTTTGTCACCATTACAGGCGTCCTTTCCCAAGGTTTGTGTCAGATCATGAGGAGTAATTGGTGACAATGCGTCATTGCGCGTGCTCCCAGGTCTGCTGACGACAACATGGCCTCCAATAAGTTATTTATTTGTATGTTTTGGGAGGGAACTGTGACAAATGCACCAGATACACTGTAACTGTTGGGGCTGTGAACATCCAGCTGTGCATACAAGGACAGCAGCTGGCTTGTGTCTGCTGACTGCAAGAAGTACTATCTGATGAAGGACTACTATCATCACTGCTGTGATGAGCATTGCTGTCAGCACTGCCATAAGAAACCACAGGGTGTCACAACATAGAGGCCATAGAAGCCCTTTTACTGTATAGCCCTCACCATGGACAGGATGACTTTTTGTCCTTTGAATAAACATTAGCTATTACCTCCAGAGGGTTAGAAGCACGGATCTTTCCTCTGAATATGTGTGTGCATGCTAAGGACTTTATATAGCTTCTACACCATGTCTTTGAGAAATAGAGATGTGTGCAATATACCATATATAATATGATGGTAACTTTATACTTATATATTGACAAAATTTGCTGTCCCCTATTTGACACATTTTCCCTTAGTATTACTGTGGTATGAATTGAGCACTGAAATAATGAGCTCTATAAAACTATAATTAACACTGCATTTTCTTTGACCAAGGCTCTGACCATTGACAATGGATTGGTCCCCAGGGGTCCTCTAAGTTGTTAGAATGGGTCAAGTACTCAAATAAACTTAACCTATTGTACAATGAAATGTCTATTGTAGCATATGTTGATCAAATGCAATTACCAAAACCACAGTAATTGCTATTGGTCTTCTAGACAATAAGATGCTTAATTAAAAGAGGGTGAAGATTATTACTGTAGATATTATAGGTTTTACCGCCAGAGCTAGTATCTTGACATTTCCATTTTGCAGATTTGATCCTGATGAAGGTTTCTTGCAATATACTTTTAGTTAAAAAAATAGAGGCTAATTATAAACTGTAAAAAGAAAATGCAATCTAGAGGGCTAAACACCATCCTGAACATTTAACATTCAATATTATCACTGAATAAGAGTTTCTTTGTCTGAAAATAACTTAATGTTAGCATTGTCTTGATTGATGAATGTCAATAGCAATGGTGAAATGACTCCTAAACAATGTCACCGTCTATTCAAACCAGGCCAGGAGTGTGTACAGTAAAATGTGAATAATGGGATTCCAATCAAACACTTATTTACACTTGAATGTCTCCTTGTTGTAAATGATCACCTTCCTTTGTTCAGCTTAAGGGCTAATGATATAGATGAGGGACAAAGTGCTGAAGAACTTCTTTCTGCTGGCCGTATGACCACCTGCTGACTCAGTTTACCCTGGATAGGGAAACACTCATGTTGGAGGGTTAGCACAAGCTACACTAAACACAGGGCTTGGATGGATGTCCAGGCTTCTTCAAGTGCTCTGGGGGCGGGATAGAGTACTGCTCTCTCGCCAGGCAGGCTAGTGTCAGGTGGAAACACTGCAGCACAGTGCAAAGTGTGTTTATCGCATGTGTAGACTTCACGCAAAGGGCAACCCCGACTCAGTGAGTCAGACTAAAATGTAATTTAAATTAGTCATAACTGTTAAAGGCCCACCGGGCTGCAATGTACTTGGTATTATCACTAAAGGATTGCATTGATATTGATAATCTCTCAATAAAAACAGTGATACTGTATACTGTGCAATAGTTTGATGAAAAACTGCATTTCAAGAGAGGACACAAAATTGCTGTTGTTCAGGCATTCTCTGCTCAAGCCAATATATAGAATACTTGAGGGAATCCGTGCAGTGGGCAAACATACCCGTACCTTGTAAATGTAATTGTAAATGCCTCCCATTTCTGTTTTTACACCGCAAGACCAAGTATTAGAGGTTAAGGAACAGTGCTGTGTTGACACAATCTGCTTATATGGAAAGGCAAACTGCAGTTGTACTCTAGTGCTCACACTGGATAAACTGTCGCTGAGAGGCCTGCGATTGAGAGGTGCAAGCAACAAAAAGAAGTACGGAAACAGTTTTATCAAATTGCTCAGCTGTTACTTTACGCAGCACAATTTCCCCATAACATTAAATGTCTGTATCTGTGTGTGCGTGTGTGTGTAGGTGTGTGTGTGTGTGTGTGTGTTTATGTGAATTTTACAAATGTATTATGCTTTGTCAGTCGGAAGGTCCTTACTTATATTATTTGTCATAGTCTGGCTTGTTATTACCTTCGGGAAAATCCATCACGCTGCTTAATTCAGCCACGTAATCACCTGCTCTGAGTCATTTCTTGTTTTTCTAAACGAGAAACCCAACAGTTTGACATATTCATGTGGTTGTTCTTTTGGGGTTAACCATGCGTCATTCATCAAGGCCAGACTAGACTGACCTAGTCTGGGGGTAGGGAAGACAGAGCCACATGAAAAATCCAAGTTGGCTGTACTCTTCTCTACATGCACACAGTACTGTTTTCATAGTCCCAGTATATGGTGTGACAGGTCCCTCTTGATGCCAGCCAATACATCAGGCTCCGCTCAGGTTTGCATGCCTAGTGTAAGTGATCCATACATGTACTGTCGTACACTGGCATCGGATGATGTGTCTAGATGGGACTGCATGCGTCCGTGCGATATTTTCATTGTTATAAACAGAGTGGGTGAACCTGAACCATTGTAGCGTGTTTAACAATGGCCACACACGTTACAAATCATACAAGCAGTAGGAATGGCAAAGCCCTTGCCCTGAATGCTACATGTGAGCAGTCACAAATGAGATCAGAGAAGACTGGGAGAGCCATTATCCCAGCAGTAAATGCAGAGCCAAAGATGCCAGTAATAATGATGCCGTATTAAATTAACTCTGGATTTGATTTCTCAGACAGACTTGCATATTTCCCCTTGCACACGCCAGTCACGTCATTCACATAGGTTTAATTGACATTGTGCAGATCCAGCACATCATGGTGCATCTGATGTTGAAGTAATCCATCGAAAATAAGCTCTGTAAATTGTCATAAAAATGTATTTCTATTAGCTGAGGCAGGTTGAGCATCAGTGCAATCCAGGCCAGTATTTTGCGTTACTGTGGAAATTGTCAACTTTAATATGTTTTGTCCTCTGTGTAGTTCAAGGCCGTATTTCAGATGCATAAGGAAATGTGTAACTGTTTCTAGATCTCTCTAGACCTTTTTGCACAAATCACATAGCCCTGATGAACAATCTCAATGGCTTTGTCACTGTACATGACAGGTGAGGCATGCATCCTTTGCGAGTCATTTAACCCCAAAGACATTCAAGCTCCATACGATATGCCAAGGCTGTGAATGACAACAATTAATTAATAGTTAGTGGTGGCTACAACCTCATCACAAGGACAAACTGCGCTCAGCAGTAGGCTGGTATCTCTGGCACAGGCCCCGCTTTACTGTTTGCAATTGGAATTTGGTAGAAGGATAATGCTTAATGCCTCTGTGAATATAGGCTTGTATGGGCGAGCGACCCGTGAAATGAATATTTTTGTGAGATGAGATTTGTTACATGCCGAGAGGAAAAAGCCAGACTTTCCACCCGACTGACAAACGCCCGACACAGGAGAGAAGCTATTGTACAGTCAGGGCTTTGACGAGTTCAGAGAATGGCAACACCTGAAATAAGAAGAGATGAGAGTGGGGGAACAGACCTAACACACATCATGAATAGGATTGAAAACCAGAGACCCTCAATTATCGTACATCATGAATAGGATTGAAAACCAGAGACCCTCAATTATCGTATTCTACATAATCCTATTTTTATAAAAATGTTTTGCTTTTACAGTTGACGGCTAGGTGAGGATGCCATTTTGAACTTTCTCAACTATGAATAATAAGGGTTATACAAATGGACCTGCCTTAACATCACGTCATGAAGGTAGATGAGAGAGACGGGGGGGTTGAGGGAGAAGGAGGAATGAATGGAGGTACAAACTGTTAGATACTGTATAGAGAACAAGCTGAGAACGAGGCTAATGTACTGTAGCGCTACTGTGAAAGTGGGAGTTCAAACATGCAACGTGTGTTAGAAATTGAACAGCAGCTTCTTAGGGTTTTTAATTCATATTCAGCAGGCATACTGGTCGATGCATCTTGCTACTGTATAGCACTCTATTGATGCCTTCATTGTAACACGATCTCTGTATCCATGTAAGGATTGGGTGTTTCATTTTGAATGGTACTATATAATGCATGCTGTTCAGTATTGTCGTCTTTTAATAAAAAATTCAAATAATTTATCAACTGATCACTTGAAACGTGAAATATATTTTCATTGTGACCAATATAGTTAATCAACTAACAAATGGCAACCTACCAATCCCTTGGCACAACCTCATTAAACCCAGAGAACCCAGACAGCCCATCCAATTAATCGACACACTTTGTGTCCTTTTTAATATTTATCCTACCCAGGCAAGACATGGAACAATATCAATATTCTCCTGCGTGTCCCTACCTTCTCAGGCAAGGGGATAAGCTCATAAATACTGTCTCTACCTGGTTGGCGGCCATTGCTGATGCTGGCTAGGCTGTCTTGCTTGGGACTATAGATCTCGATTGACAGGTGTTTCGTCCTGTCAGCTATTGTTAATCATTGAGGGATTTGAGTGGCCCAAAGACAGCTTTGCCAAGTGACCTTGAGCCCCACCAGGGGCTAGAGGAATACCTCTAAAATCCCACTCTCCTGTACCAGTGGGCAAGAGGAATTTGCTGTAGAGACTATCCAATCACTCCATAAAAGAGAGTGATAGATGGCTAGATGTGCCAGGCTACTAGGGAGTATTTAGACTGTAATGTTACAGCTGGCTGCTTTCACAAAATGAGAAGTGCATTGAATGCAGGCATTTAACGCAGGCCACTGTTCACCCTGGCCTGCAAATTGTTTTCCAGTATGGATTATACAAGTTGAACCGTATGCTATGCAAGGGGTTTTGATGATGCCTGAGTGGTGCTGAGCTTATTCGTTGTTGACTGTTGAGATAAACATATGTGTATATTATTGTTATAGTGACAGTTTATGTGACAGATTATTATATTATAGTGACAGATTATTGGTAGAGAGAGAGAGAGAGAGAGAGAGAGAGAGAGAGAGAGAGAGAGAGAGAGAGAGAGAGAGAGTTTATCAGTGGACCAGGTACAGTACATTGAAAACGGGTCCATGAGGGAGATCTCAGCGGTGATGGTCAAAGAAAATGTTCAGACCACTGAGATAATAGCACACCATGCACAAATTTCCTACACATTTGTATTTATTTTTATTTTGTGTGAATACTGTTCATGAATTGACCACATATGGCTGGATTTACTAACATCTTAAATAAAGAGTGTTACATTGCATGGGCATTGAATAATATTACATGTCATTTTAGTATGTATTATGGGTTATCAACTAAGTATTATTGTGTAAATGACAACTGGTGCAAACACCATGGAGGCAGCAGTATTTAAATGAGAAAGGAGAGACATAAAAATATTAGTGAGCTGCAGCACATATGTGAATGTAACAAGAAAAAACACCATAAGGGAGAGTATCTGTGAGAAAGCAAATGCCATACAGTAGGTAAAACACTGTTTGGAATTTACCAAATGAAAAGATGGCAAGACCTTTGTTTGGGGTCACACACACAGACACACAGACACACCCATAGATCCACACACACTTATTCCCTATGTTATACAGTATGGTATACCTACAAGTGCTGGAAAGTAGATATTAAATGTTTTTCATGCAGGTGTACTAGATTATTCTAAGGACAACAATGTATCTCAGATCCCAACCAGAGCCTACTGCACCTTCCTTTCAAACGTTTTTTAAATATAGATACTGTCGCAATCACCTGAAATAGCTTTTAGGCTTGATAGATCACATTGTGTGTAGTAAATGAATGTATTTGCATGTTCCCCTCCCAGAATTGTTCACATTAACATTGGAAACGCCCCAAATTCATTAAGGCAAAGGTAGCAAATTAACAATATGTGCTATCTTTGCACTTTTGAAAGACACCATCCTCCGTGCACACCGTTAGTAAATCAGCTTACGTGTTATTTGCAAGCGCTATCAAGTTACCTTTAGTAAATCTGGCCCATAATGTATTAAACTGACATGCCAGATGGATTGTTAGACACAAGTCCATCTTGGAATCTGTCCATTGAAACGTGTGAAAATGGAAAGAACATTCAAAAAATACTTGGCAGTTGATTGGACCTGTTTGTCATTGTTGTTGTCAAGTCGTTTTTACGGTCGGCACACCTAAACCACGCTAGCAAGATACGAGTGTTTACATTCAGATACATTGTTACTCTTCACTAGCAAGGATTTATTAGGTGTCCACAGTGATTCTCCTGATCACGAGATCAGGATGGTCTACTCGGTTATTGGCAATATGTTATTGAATGCTCCAATAATCTATTAACGGTTGTACAGTAATAGGTGCATATACTGTAAATGCAGGTCAGCTCATATTCTGGTTGTATAGCCAAGAGTAGCTGCACTGTGCAATTTGGTTATAAATTAGAAGGGAAAATAATTTTGCAAGGTCAGCACTGGGAATGCATTTTTCAGTGTAGCAAGGTATCTTACCATTTTCTCTAGATAAGACATCAAAGAAAATGTCTTATGTTAATGGTTAAATATGTAGCCAGTATTACAAAATTCTGTATGTACAGTAAACTACTATTTCAAGAGCTTGCATCTGAATCCTATGCAGATGCTATCCCAGCCAATGAGGTTTCTGAAATGGAGATAAGGCTGTGGTGTGTAGGTTATCACCAGCCGGGTTACACTAATTAGTGACCCCCTCTCTGTTTGATGGTGAACTGATTACAGGAATCGACTGGTGCGCTGCATGGGTGGGAGGGAGAACCTGCATATGCACGTCACAATGATTGGTTGCCAGTCCAGAAGAGGTAAAGGAAGGGAATATTATCAGAGAAGGGAATATATTGAATGCACTTCATGGAGGTGCTAAAAAAGCTAATTTCTTCTGTGTCTCTCGACGGATTTCTGTCTAATCTATCACTACATCCTCACTTCTTCCTTATTCATGCACATCTTTAGTGTGTGTGTGTGTCTGTGTGTGGAGGGGGTGTGTGGGGGGGTGTAGGGGTGACGTAGGTGGGCAGGGGGTCCTCCTTTCGTCATGGAGGAAATAATCCAGGGTCCATGAGGTCTCATACTCCAGTCCCAGATCTTCACTCCTCCCGCGATGTTAAAACAGGCAGCAGCAAATGCCTGTTTCCCTGCGCCTGTGTTTCTCTCTCTCTCTCTCTCTCTCTCTCTCTCTCTCTCTCTCTCTCTCTCTTACTCACTCTCACTCTGTGTGTGTGTGTGTGTGCTCCACTCTGCGCTACTGCAGTGGATGGGGCTGGCGGCATGTTCGCTACTTGCCTCAGCGGAGGGGATCTGAGCATCTTGCCTTCCTAATCTTCCCTGCCTCCGCCGCATCCCCACCACCCCCCTCTCCGAGCCTCCACAGGTCCTGGATAAGCAACAGAGAAGACAGAGCAAACACAAGAAAGGGGGGAAAACAGAAAGAGAGAGGGAGAGAGAACTCAGGAAGTGTTATCCAGCGTCACCCGTCCATACAACTGTACCATCTTCCGCACGGCTCCGAGTGACAGATGCAGCCTCTCGCGTTTGCGCTCTGTGCCAGGTGAGTTAGCGCTGCTCTTTTGAATATACCTGCTAAAAAGTGGCGATGAAGGGGTTGAGGGCTCTTCTCTCCCCTGCGCACCCCCCCCCCCCCTTCCCCCAATCCTCCTCGGAGGGACATGTTTACAGAGAGAGAGATGACGTTGGCGAGAAGTTGTGCGCAAACAGGTCCACATGCTGTAGGAGGGCTTGCGTCCGTCATACGTATACGGCCACATGTATGCTTTGATGCCAACGCTGCTGAGAAATTGCGTGCGCACTGTAAATATACAGTCATTTTTTATGTGGTTTTAAATGTCTGAGCTTGTTACCTAGTGAAGTTGAGAGAGAGAGAGAGAGACAGAGAGAGAGAGCGAGAGAGAGAGAGAGAGTGAGAGAGAGTGAGCGTGGGCGTGTGAAGGAGGGTGTTGTCTAAAACCTAATGTTTCACATCAGTAACTCCCAATGTGATACAGCTGAACACAGGGACCTTCCATGACAGTGGTTGGTCTTGTTAGGTGTGTGTGTGTGTGCGTGCGTGCCTGCCCGTGCACTCCCTAGTGCGTAGGTGTCTGCATGCATATAATATGAACTCTTCATGGAAGGCTGAGCCATGCGTGGGTGGCTTGGTGCATGTTTTGTGAATGAAGCGCTTCCAGCGCGCGACCGCGTGCACACATGTATGTTTAATAGGGTGCTGTGTTGCGCATACGAGCGTGCCCACATTGTGTTCCCTTTGCAGGCACTGGTCACTAGTCTCTGCTGGTCAGATATGCATCTCCAGTGCACGGCTACCATCATTGGGAAACACTCGTCGATGTTAGAGTGATGTCACTTTGTCACGTACTGAGGGTGGTGCCTCTGTGACACACACACACACACGCACACGCACACACGCACAAGCTCACATATCCGTCCACTTGTGTAAATCAGTCTAGTTGCCAAAGCATAGCAGCATTGCAGCCAATTCAGAGCCTGTCCAGGGTCCGCTGCTGCACTGCAGACACACACACACACACACACACACACACACACAAGCGCACGCACACACAATCCGCCAACACCATAATGCTGCTAGAGAAACACTTTATTAGCATGCCTGCTTCATTGTATTGTGTGTGTGTGTGGTTGCTTGTCATCTCACAGCATCAAAACAGATGCTTTGGGAATGGATGGTGCCTTTCTCACTGGCTGTTCTTTTCCTTATAGGGAGGAGAATCCCCCAATCGCGTTAACGTCAGTACCGTGCTCATGCTTACTGAATGTGTCAGATGGTGTAGGTACAGTTCCACTGATTCGGGGCTGTTGTCATGAAGCGTCAAGGCTTCCTGCTGGCTTATCTACTGGTCTCTTAGTTCCCAGGCCTAGCTTATAGGAGGAGGAGAGGCGAGGACAATGATGTCACAACAGATCACTGGATGGTGTGTTGTTTTCACCGTGTGTGTCAATGTTGCGTCCTGCTTCGTGCTTCTTCTAGCCGCCAATGTGAAGCGCCAGAGACCTAACAGAGAGCCCGGCAATCCCTCTAGCCGTTCCACAGGGCAACCCAAGGCCACACAGAGCTCAATCCTCTTGGTGTTGGTTTAACTTGAATCATGCTCTCTGGCTGTGGTGCATCCCCTTTGCTGGTCCCAAGCAGTGCACGCGCGTTTGTGTGTGTGTGTATGTGCACGCGTCAGAGCAGCAGTATGTCCGTCTAGTGGAGATACCGCATAAACCCTCTGATACCTGCCTTTCTGATGTGTCAGTGAGCAAGGCAGCTTCAGCTTTCTTGCTCACTGACACGGTAAAGGATTTAGTGCTGCAAAGGATTTACAGCCTGTGGATCTATACGTCCAAAGGCTCCTTGTCAAACTAAAGTGTGTATGTGTGCTCGCAGAAGACATGGAGCCCTTACCTGCTTGTCTGTTGCCGGTCTCCACATGCCGTACCACACATGTGCTTGCATGTGTGACACGGGCCCTCGTTGCATTATTGATAGTCTCGCTGAGCCAGCCTTTACTTAAGTAAAGTCTGGGTCACAGCGCTGGCAAACTGCGTCAACATACGCCTACTTGACAGGAGGGGTATTTTGATTGACATGCACAGCAACCAACTACGTAACTTAATGACAAAGTCTGACGTTTCATTTACAGTATACAGACGCATTTGTTGAAAAGCTTACCAACACAACTCTGGCTGTTCTCAGGTATTGTTCTGTTATTTTAAGCACTAACAGTAGCCTATTATCTAACAGTTAGATAATAGGCTACTGTTAGTCCTTAAAATTATTGCACTGAAACTAAAATGAATAAATAAAGCAGGCTACTGCACTAGCGAATTACAGATACAGACTTCGTGATTGACAATGCTAACAGCCAATGAAAATCTACTTCACAATTTCGGAAAGCGCTGTCAAGCTTACAAGGGTCTGTGCATCAGACGTTCAGCACAGAGTTGCTTACTGTACAGTAGTGCTAATGGACGGAAGAGGCGGAGACTACATTATTGAAACCTAACCAGGAAGTAGTGTAACAAACCTTGCTGGGTGTCAAGCCTGTGTTCCAGTCTCATGTGCCCTCACTCGCTGATGGATGTGGATGCAAGCCAGGAGGCCAGATTGTTTATAAACGCGCACATGGACGAGTGCCACACACACATGCATGCGCACACACACACACACACCCCCCATGCACGCAATCAGCCTCGATCTAGCAATCCAGCTTCCTCTCTTTGACGTCACCTGCCCACCTAATGAGTTGTAGTCCAACAGAAGCAATCTAGATACCATATTAGTGGCTGACAGCAGGATATGGATTACCTTGTCAAACATCTATTCTGTTTGACTTGTCCCCTTTCAACAACGCGAGAGAGGCTCTTGGCCTGTTGTAAATGACGTTGTCACTTTTACTTTCATGCGTGATGAATGACTTAAAGTGGAGACTTATGTTTGATCGTGCAAACAGCTTGTTTGCATAGTGTGCTTTTTTTTTGGGTGACAGATGTGTTGTGAGTTGTGTGTGTCGAAACGGGTCATGGCAGGAAGTATGTGTACCGCTGCCACAAGTGTACATTTTGTGTGTTTAAGGCGATCACTGCGCATGATTGCGCGTGTTAAAGTGTGTTTTCGTATGACTATTTGTTTTGCACACTTGCGCTTGTGTATGTGTTCACTGTGGTTATGAAACAGCCAGGTAATTTACGGTTGCACCGTACTATGTATACTCACACTGTGTGCATATACAGCGTGCGTCTCATTTATATTCATTCACTTGCATCTCTTCTACACCAGATGTAGACCCGTTTTGCAGCACTGAAGATGAGCCGCCCACCTTTCATACAAACCCACACACACAGATAGCCAGTGTTACACATGGAGGAAAGAGCCGTGTTTGGTGTTTATGGGATATGTGAGACAATGGGCTCAGGGCAGCTTTTGTCAGCTGATTGGATTACATGCAGGCAGCCTTATCAGGGACAAACAAAGCAAAATGGAAACAGCCCAGATGTTGAGGGACCTCTGCCCATCTCATCTCCATGCCATCTTAACGCCTCAAGGCCGCATTAGTTTGAGTGTGTAAATGTACCATCCCCGCTGCTGCATTGCCATAACAGTCCACGCCTTTTGCCGCGCACCGTGTGTAATGCTAATATTGCATCAAGATCGCAGCACTCAAGACTTTACTGCAGGAGCGCGGGAGGTTGATTCAGGCCTGTTTGCAATGCTAATGTGACATGTGTTTGCTGAGCGGAGATTTCATGGTCGGCGGACCTCTCGTGTTGGTTTGCTCAGCTTAACAAGGCAGATTGTCACAGTCCAACAGGGGCCGGCTTGTCTATGTGCTTATGTGAGTGGACAGGGTGTTCCCATCCATCGACTGAAAACACACACCCTGCAGCCTAATACTGTTCTTTTTATTCAACTGTTTGTGTTCTATAGATATTAAAACATACTTAATTGGATGTGGTGTATTTATTTGAGCGTTCAAAGCAGTCAGTGATGGTAATGGTTAGTTCCCCGTTTGAATGGAAATGAAGGCCTCTAAAGTGACTATTTAATGTGTCATTAATGGGGTTACTTAGATGGAAAATTACCAAAGGGAAATTCATGATTTAAAAGGTATTTCTTCATTTGACCGGCCCCTTAGTCTGCTTGTGTTGGCTGAATGGCTAGATCTGGCGCACCCTGGCCCATCTCATCAGATGCAGTTGCTGGTCTCTGCGGCAGCATTTTGGAGTGGGTCAAGGCAGCTCACTTGGTGTGTGCTCATGGACACAGCTGTCAGAAGTCTGTCTCTGTGTGTGTGTGTGTGTGTGTGTGTGTGTGTGTGTGTGTGTGTGTGTGTGTGTAAGAGTGTCCAGCTGTCATAACATGATCTGTTGACTGTGATAATGGATTTGACTGCAGTCAGTGTCCAGATGACTCCATCCAGTGTCAACACTCCTATCCTTGGGACACGCACACACACACACACACACACACACACACATGCAAGGCTGCCAGAGACTGTGAACAGGCCCCTCTGTAGAGCAAGCTTGTCTCCTGACAGGGAAACTTGAACTCAGCCCAACATGGAGAGAAAAGAAAAAAGAAAAGAGATGTGAAGAAATCCCTCCCTTCTCTTGCCTCATCGCCTCTCTCTATCTAAGTCTCTTCTCTGCTCGTTTTCTTTTTATGTATCCCTCCTTCTATTCGTCAATCATTCTGTCAGCCTGTGTCTGCCTGCCTTCCCCCACCAAGCCCCCTCTGGACAGTTAGGGGTACTGCAGCCTATCAGTGCCACACTCCTGCCCGGGAGCCACAGGTGAACCATTAGAGCCAAATGACTCATGCACTGAAACAGAACAGCCTCTTTGCTAGTTGAAAGCGTCTCCCAGTCTGCCGGTATAGCTGAGATAAAAGGCCCAGGGTTCAGTGTCTTTCCTCAGGCCCAGGAATGCTACTCTGGCCTGTTCAGGTCAAGTGTAGTTTCTGCAACAGGTATGATGAAAGCCACAAGCTCACATGTCACACAGTTTTGTGTGTGTGTGTGTGTGTGTGTGTTAAAAAAAGAGTTAATAAACTGTGTGGGTGTACTGTATTTATAGGATAAAAAGGCAAGGGACCACAAGTTTTGGGAACACAGTCACTTTGTAGCTAATCTTTAGATGTGAGAAGGCACTGATCAGACCCCAGGCGTGTCTCATTTGTGAGTGAAAATAAGTGTTGCGTGTGTGTTTACAGTAGATCAAATGACTCTTTCTCATAAAATATATCTTTGCTGTCTGCCAACACGCATGCACGCACACACGCACGCACACACGCACACGCAGGCGTCCTCGATTCCTTTGCAGAGGTTGAAATTCCTCCGTTTGTTTGACGCCGCATTACTGGGCTCACACGCTTTGCTCCTTCTGTTGCCATGGAAACGTCGTTAGGCAGCCATACTCGTGTATTTCTCCGCATAACCCAGCGCCAAATCATGGCACTGCCCAGGAATCACTCCTGCACTGTGTGTGTGTGTGTGTGCTTGTGTGTGTGTGTGTGTATATGTGTGTGGTTTAGAGAGGAAGAGAGAGATAGTCTACAGAAAGAGGGATGAAAGGAGAAGATGTGATGATAAAAAGAACAAGATATTGGGTGGGACACTCACACTCACACACACACACACACACACACATACTGTACACAGAGATGCCTTGGCTATTGAGTGAGCTTGTTGAGTGTGGGTGGCCCACTGCTACAGTACAGGACTCTACAGTATATTAGTCCAAGGCTCCACTATGACCAGTACACTGCACACCCTAATACTGCAGCACTTTACACTCAATAATGTCATTCTGGAACGTTCGACAGTGTTGTAAATTATGTTTACAGTTGCCATGTAGATGGCTCATTTTAGGTGGAGAAATCTCCTTACAGGTAAGAAATATAACACAACAAAATAAAAACAGTTTTTACTTAAGATATTGTGATTAGTTTGTCCGTGCTACTCTACGAGTTCACATCCATAACCTTTTAAGTTGGTAGTGTGGCCCTATGCGGCACGATTCATTATACAGCTTCACTGGAACACATTTACAGTTTTTTCATAATCAACATCAATCAGTCTAACAATTTGTGAGAAACGTATATTGTGTGTTTATGTGCGATTATGAGTAGTGATGAATGTTTTAAAAGACAATTGATAGTATTGAGCCTTCTTAAAGTACTGTTCACTCAGAATACCGCTGACTGGCTGGAGCTTATTGGCCACAAAGGTCACAGGGGTCCCATTTTAAGATGTGCGCTTTAATACAGTGACAGCTCAGAGCGGCCCTACAGTTAAAATACAAAGTGCAGGAAGTCAATGACACATGCTGCTGTCGTTCACATCCACAAGCTTTAGTGGTTCACCTGATCACTCTCAAATATTAAAAGTATAGTCAGCTAGTGCAAGCTAATTGTAAGCTAATCCACTTTTTGTCAAATTCAGCAAATATCTCCTCAACTGTTCTCTGTGCATGTTGAAAAAATAATAACATACTTATACACATCCATGGCTCCATAAATAGGAACATTAACACATTTCTTTTAGCAGCAGACATTAACTTTAGGCCACTTGTGTAGTACACTTGACAAAGCATAATTCAGTGCACTGCTAAGCATGTGTTGTTAATAAACGTGATGACTTCAGGTGGACAATTAGACTATGTGTTTCATGGATTTTTGTGATATTCACTTTTAAGTCACAGATCCTCAGTTGTGTGTTATGTGCTTTATTAAAAGTAGATGTTGGAATGGAAGGAAGGCTTTTCTGACAAATTACGGACATGGAAATGAAAAACAGTTTGTGACACCAGGTTTCTTATTCCTCCCGAGGCTTTGGCTGTCAGAGAGGGTCACAGTTAGAGCATGAGCAAGTCCAGATAAGGGGTATGGCCAGAGAGACATAACTTCTGATGTGCAGCTATACAAACTCTCAGCCGGCGGGTGTCAGACATGCAGCTATCACATCCACAATGTGTGTGCATGTGTGTGTGCGTGTATGTGTGCGTGTGTGTGTGGAGAGAGAGAGGGAGATTAGATAGAAACAGAGGCAGTGCATATGTTTCTGCTAAGGCAGGGCACTCAGCAGCATAACAGTGACTGCCTGAATACTGCTCTGCAGTGAGGAGGGGAGAGGCCAGGCAGGCAGAAGTCAGAACCCAATGAGAGCTTTCCTCCCCCCCCCCCCCATCTGAAGTACAATTAAGTCTCCATTCACTCTCAAATTACCTGAGATGTCCTTTCTTCCCTTTCATCTGCATTCAGTGTGCCCACGCAATGTGCGCACACATTGTATCTTGTCGGCTAGGCTCCTTTCCTAACCAAGGTTTTGTTTACAGAGCCCACGTTAAGTTCACTATTTCACTGGGTGACTTGAAAGAAGCCAGTAATGGCTGCTGTGACTCGTTGTCTCTCTCCCTCTCTCTCTGTTCCTCTCTTTGTTTATCTGGCTCTATCTCTTTTTTTTCTTTCTGCTCTCTCCGTGTCTCTCTCTCTCTCTCTCTCTCTCTCTCTCTCTGTGTTTCTCTCTGTGTTTCACTCTCTTTTTCAACGCGCTGCAGAAACAAGCTTGTGTGCCCACATTAGTGTGTAGACTCTCTGACGTCTGTGCCCTGTTTTCATGCCTGTCTCAATCTCACTAAAAAATATAGGCAGGGAGGGACGGAGGTCTAGAGCCCATTGAAGGCCTGTTGCTGGACTTACACCCACTACTTGTTAATGAGAACAACAGCGGCTGCAGTCACAGTCACAGCAGGACCATGCTGGGCTGCACCAAGCTTTTTAGAAAGTTCTGGAATACCATTACCCAGGACACACCTTATTAGACAAGACAGGCACTGCAGCAATGGCACAAAGCTTTTTAGGCATTGTGCATCCAGCATTTACCCGTCTATTGACAAAGGCAAGTTATTCAAATGTGACAGTAAAATAGGAAATCACAGCAAGAGAGGTCCGACCAATTGTACTTGGTTATAGCCGAGTTAATTGGGATTTTTTTTTTCTTATTCAGTTTATTTGGTCAGGGACATTTCACAATAAATATATTGCAACAGTTTCAGGTAGAATCACTAATTTCCATCTGTAGAATGCAGCATACTGCAAAGCCAGTAGGCTATATGCATATAAAAACATCCTACATGGCAATTAAAAACAAACATCAAGAAAACATGCATATATATTACAGTCAGTTATCAAAATGTACATCCCCATAATACAGCCCACACATCCATATACAAACATACACTACAACATGCATCATAGATAAATACTCTCTTTACCTATGTGATGTAACTAATTTCTTCTCTACTCATTAGATTTAAATGCTTGAAAAGTGTTACAGTTTCTCATTCTACTCGGCAAAGTGTTCCAGAGTGCTGCTGTTTTCACAGAAAATGTTGATCTACCAAACTCTGTAGATTTGTATCTTATATAACAACCCTCTAGAGGATGCCCTTGTTGATACAGTAGCAGTAGTGCATTGTGTTGTAAACTGTTTAAGTGGCAATGGAGCAAGACCGTGCAAGATCTTACATTCTCCAGAAACAAAACATTCTCAAAAGGCAGAACATTACATTGTTTTATAATATCACAATGGTGATAGGAGTTAACTGTTATATATATCTCCAGATAGTAGTAAATACAATATCAGGAAATTCCTGCAGTTGTTCCAGGTACTGTAAGCATTTACTGTAGAAAGAAGAAGAAGAAACTGTCTCTACTGAGTGAAAGCATGTTCACTTCTCCAGACTACATTTTTCCAGTAGTAGCACTGGTGCTCCTTACTGAAGATTTTAGGAGCGCCAGCACAAACGTTAGGCTCACCACTAATCGACGCAACGCAGCTCATTCCTATTTTCCAGTGTTTCGTCTAGGTGATATATCTTTTCAGCAGCAGAGGTAGGAGGAAGGTTGTTGCACCTCGGTGGTGCTTTTGTAGCCTGGCTCTGCCCGACAATTGCTCTCAGATACATTTTCTAAGATTAGATTCCAGTCTGGAAACCGTTTTTTTCACAGCCACCCTGCTGGCGGACCAATCACAGTCGGTTAATTAGATGACATCAAGCATGCTTTGAAATGGTGGTAGAGCTAGATGAGATGATCAAAAATAGTTGTGGCAACGCCTATTTGTTAACGCTGTATAGTAATAGTAATCATAGATCAACGGCCAGTAGAAGAAAACAACTATTAACACTTCCCAATTTGAGCATTGCCAGACCTTCACAAAGTGAACTGTGGGTCCGGTTACACCAGGCTAGTGCTTGTGTTCCTCTACCGGCGTTCTGAGTTCATATCAATAGGTAGGCCTAATTTAACAACCTGAAATTAAATGACTTTAAATGTTATAATAGCATATATTCATTTATAGCCTAATGCCTCTTTGACCCACTATCACTTATACAGTATATGGCACTGTAAATAGCCTACTCCTATAGATTCAGTTGAGAAGTTTGCAGGCTGGCTGCAACAGCATATTTGCAAGTCGCACTGGTGCACCTAGTTATACAATTTAGTCTCACTCTCCAAAAATGTTCGCAAAATGCTATTCATTGGTCGCAGTCTGGACCCCTGTACTCTGGAGTCTGAGACTTTAGATAGTTTAGCAGACTCCTTTAGCTTAAAGTTATTGTATTGTATGCAAAGTAAGGGTTAGGAATCATGCTCAAAGATGCTCACAGATAGGCAGGCATTGAACCCAGGATCTAATGGATACTGCTGAGCTGTGAATGAACACCAACTTTTAAATAAATGCCTATCTGATATGAGCGCTGTATAATACATCTCATCTCATTTGAGTTGGTTCTGGAGACATCAAACCAAAACACCTCTCTCTTGAGTACCATAGAGTGCTCTGGACCCTCATAAGATCCACCCCTGAATTACACATGCATTGCAAGGCTAGGATAGTG
This sequence comes from Amblyopsis rosae, assembly GCA_025399935.1. Taxonomy (NCBI): domain Eukaryota; kingdom Metazoa; phylum Chordata; class Actinopteri; order Percopsiformes; family Amblyopsidae; genus Amblyopsis; species Amblyopsis rosae. The sequence continues at coordinate 20,571 of JAODTR010018795.1, forward strand.
TCCCATTTACAGGTCGGGGATGTTGAAACAGCAGATTGTTTTTCAGCATGCACTCAGAATGGACAGCTATGGAGATATTTGCTGAATTTTACAAAAAGTGTATTGGATTAGAATTACTAACTGGTGAATTGGCAAATCCCTTTTTCAACCACGTACCTATAAAATGGAGCTATGCTGAGTGACTACCACGCAGACGTGCTCAGAAAAGGTTATGGGTTAAGTATGGTTATGTCATTTATTGGTTCTTTTGAACTCTTGACAGACCCTGTTCTGTAGATGGTACTTTATTTGGTTGGCTACGTCTGAATGTGGATTGTGTGGCAGAGAGATGAGAGAGACTGATAGGTGACCATTTAGACTGCAGTGAGTCACTTATGCCATATAGTGTATGCAAGTCTTTCTCTGGCCATATTCGCTTGCGCTGCTCACATAGACAGTCATAGTCACGGGCTTCCTAAAAAAAATGCAATTACACTCACTCACCTCCCAACTCTATGAATAGCTACTGAGAAATCATCAGTGTGACTTGCCCATTACACAACACCCAATTGTAATCAAATTACAGTGGTGTCAGTAAGATTTTAATGCATTTTCTCACATATAAATATTGTACAAAATAAAATTAGCATGATTCTGTTGCTGGTGAGAAATACACACAAAACGTTATCTTTCATCTGTACAGAGAGTATTTTATAAGCATGATTTAATCTCACAATCTGTCTTGTTTTAATATTTTTTTATTTTTTTATTTTATATTTTAATCTTAAAATATCAAACACGCACACACACACCACACACAGACACACAGTTGTCTTAACGTGAACATGCATGGTAGTGCTACTTTCATAGGGTTACATATTAGACTTACTTTAAACCAGTATCTATGTGATAGCCAGCTGGGTACACACTAGACGATCCTACCAATTTACAAAACGTAAGAGACCACACACCACGATATGTTTTACTGTTTTGATCGTTATGTGTGTGGAGGGCAATGATCTGGCCAAAACAGCACACCACACACCAACAGATTCTATTCCCGAATAACCCAGTCCTGAATTCCAAAACCGGAAATCTCGTTAATATTCAGCGAGAAACAACGTGACTTTAGTGTAAACAAATATGGCGAACAACCTTTCGCAACCGTTTCTTCAGAACGTTATAAAGAAAAACTGAAAATACAGTGGACAAGTTGCAGATAACCTGAAATTGAATATAGTATCCTCGCCACAATCTGAATAAAATACACACTTAATCTTTGAATGTATTTTATGATCACAACAGGACAAAGGACACACACAGGCACATCCCCATGCAGTGTCTGTGTTTATAGAGACCAGTTCCACTCAATCCGCCCCTTCATGCTCACAACTGACCAATCCCAAGTCCCGCCCCTTTTCACTTGTCCTCCAATAACAGATCAGCATTTTCAGAATCCGACAGAAACTCCATCAACTGTCTGTTGACCTGTAATAGCCTATATGCGGTTTTGTCCAGCCTAGTTACAGTAACTATGTTGGACAGGTGAAAGGGGCGTGGCTTGTTATTTGTCAATTGCAACAACATCATTCTCACAGTGCTGTGGCACCATTGGCCACCATGCACCTCTGTCCTCCTCCCTGCTACCCCCAGCTCATCTCACCTCACCCCTCCTCACCCCTCCTCACCTCAGCTCACCTGCCAGCCCCACCCCCCCTCCATACACCTCACAACAGCTGATCTCAGATGAGGTCGTGCCAGAGGCCCGCTGGCTAATAATAAGCTGGGTCATTAGACCAGCTGGTGCCGTTGGGAAGCCCTGCTGAGCAGCACATGTCTGGCATTATCACCTACAGGCAGGACTATAGATCAGCACCCAGAGAGAATACATCACATCTACAAGACAGCATAGTGCTGTAGCAGTATACACTATGCAAAATACAACAGCGGCCTACAGTATCTAGCATTGTGCATTGTGTCAGCTTTGGAGCTGGAAATGTGTGGCGTGTAGTACTGAAGCTGGACAAATGGGTCTGTGACTGGAGGGCTGCTGGTTTGACGGAACTCCCTCGCAACTCCCTGGATAACTAGCGTTAAGCTGCCCTTGAGCAAAACACTTAGCCCCTGACTGCTCTGTTATGGTGAGGGAAGGGGGCCAGCACTTGTTCCACCCAGCTCCTAGGTGTTATGGTGCCTGCATGAAAGCAAAGGAGGACATTGCTTTAAAGATGTCTCCTCATCGACACAGCCAGGGTAAATAAACACTGCCGTGAATTGGCACCCCATTTGACACAAATGTGAATAGGTATTTCAATTTGTTTGTGCATTTTTTGTGCATCGTTTGTGCATTTTAGAGAAATAACAAGTTTAAATGTACATGTTAAGCCTATGAGCGATTCAGCACATTCAAGCATGAGACAAATGGGAGGACGATGATGTCATATTTTTACTTAAAATAAACCTATATAAAACTTAAAACAATGATACACAAATGCGCACAGATGATGCACAAACATTAATATGAGTTTGAGGATGTCACATCATTGCAAAAAACATTATGTTTAATTTCTCTAAATGGTTTGTGCACAAATTTTTATTTTACAAAAGATGCACAAACAAATCAAATACTTTTATTTACATTCTTGTCATATGGTGTGCCAACTTCACGGAGGTTAAACACACTTGTAACTCTTGTGAGGTTACAGAGCCTTTCAGCACTGACAACCACCAGGTTGCTAAAGTTGGATAGGGCCTCTCCTGAGGATGGAGTGGAAGAATTGGAGCCACATCCGTTGGAGACAAATAACAGGACTCTTGCTGTCATGTAAGACTTGTCAACGGATGACAGATTTGTGGATATGTTTTCAGGTGCTTGCCAAATTAAAGTGCAAATCAGCTCAGGGAATGGCAGTAGAGGGCTGTTCCCAACTATGCATGGGTACAGATGGACACTAGTCTGTTTTTTCTTTAGCAAACATATGATGTGTGTGTGTGTGAGTGGGATGAGGGGGACTGATTCATTATACCATTCATGATAAGTCAAGAACAGTGGTTGCTCTACAAAAGCCCCTGTCTTGGGCTTTGTGTTTACAACCACAAATGATCACAATACCACATATTTCATTTACAGTAGATAGGAAGATCTCCCTTTACAAAGTATTATAGTGTTTGCTATTTGAGGTCTTCCTAATCATTCACGTAGAGGCTATTGAAGGAGGATCTGTATCTATATGGAGAAAGATATGTCTCAAAATGATAATGATGTGTAAATACAAGTACAGTGATTCACAAATACTTGACAATACAGTATATGAATGTAATTTATATCCACACACACAAATGTCCTTACCTGTGGCTTGCAAGTTGCCAATAATATAAATGTGCTATGATTTGTACAAATAGTACTTTATACTTTGTGTGTGCCATTATCATTAAATGCTGATGTAAATCTGAAGTTCTGCAGTGTTGAATCTGCATTTGCGAATCGCCTGATAGGCATTAATTCCTTCTTTGATGATGACATCATTTTGAGAAATCTTTACGCTGTTGAGAAAGCTTTACGCTGTTTTGTGAGCCACACACAAATTTCTTCAGATCCACATGTGTGCTAGATACACGTGTGTCTGTTACCCTTTCAAAAATGACATCCAGTTGATGGCAGTGTTGTTCAGTCAGCATGTGAATCAGCAAGGAATGAAAATGTGTATCAGGCATTTCACAAATGCAGATTCAACACTTCACACAGCACTTAAGATATACAACTTACATTTCATGATATATGCATATGCTCAACGTATAACGTTTTTTTTTTATTACAAAGGATTTATTTACAGATAGACAACTATTTGTACAAATCATAGCACATTTATATAAATGTCAATTTACAAGTTATAGGTAAGGACGTTTGTGTTTGTGGATAAGATATTACATTTATAAATCATAAAATATTTGTGAATCACGGTACTTGTATTTACAAATCATTTTGAGACATATCTCTCTCCATAAATCTAGAGCATAAAGCGCACACATCAAGGCTTGTTGCTGTAAACATTAAAAACATGCTATGATTGAAAAGCTAGCAGTGTAAGCATACAACTAATAATCACGCCCATTTTGCAACAGACATATATATTGTGTCTCACCTTATTAACTGCCAATCTGAATCCTAATATAGCGATTGTTCATTTGCAGAATAGAAACACATTTGATCAGATTCTGACATGGAGTCTTTGTAAGCCCCCCCCCACACACACACACACACACACACACACACACACACACACACACACTTCTCCATCAATCCTGCCATTCCGTTGGCATGCGCTAATCTGAATAGGTGCAGGGCCTCCAAACCCATTATAGCATTGATTAGAAATCATATTTAGTAGCAGGGATGGCAGATGCTGATCGACGAGCAAACTTCAGGCATGTTCCACATATGGGGGTAGATGTGCTTGCCATTAACTAAATCACCCTGGGCCAAACACTGCCAATGGATGACTTTTATTTAAGAAGCGTAAATCACCAGCGTTATTCAGGGACACAAACGTGCAACGCCTAGCAAAGCGCACTCATCCCCTGCGTGTTCTTTGATTGGATGGCGTTCTGACAAACAGCACGATTACTCAAATATAGACACGCCATCTTCTTCATAAAGAGGAATTGAACTTGGTTTCTTACCTCAATATTAAGTCTTCATGCTGACATGCACCTCTCCGGGAACCATCACCTTATCGTGGTGGAGAGGTTTGGGTGCCCCCATGAACCTGAGGGCTGTGTTGTC